>ML413674.1:0-43895 GCA_005239525.1 Nicotiana knightiana
TAATTGATTTATTGGGATTTTTATAGGACGATATGACGAGTAAAAATCACATGCTCACACGTATTCATCTTAAGAACAAGCTTTAGTCAAAAGATCTAATTCTTTGGTTAAACAATGATCTACCACAATAGCATCACCCAATGGTGTAGACACATAAACAGGGACACTCAAGGAGTCACTGGGAACAACCAAATACGAGGCAAAATATGATGATACATAAGAATAAGTAGACCCCAGATCAAATAAAACTAAAGAAGCTCTATTACAAACTGAAATGGTACCTGTGATAACTGCATCGGAGGACTCCGCCTCATGTCTGGTTGGAAATGCATATAATCGGGGGTAGGCTCCACAACCCTGAACTACGTCACCTCTAATGGGCTGGACTCCACCTATAGTGGGCTGGCCTCCACCTATAGCATCTGACCTTTACCCTCGGCTGCTCGACCCCTACCCCTAGCTTGCTGGGCAGGTGGTGCTGCATCTGGTATCGGAACTATAACACGAGAATTTTGGTACTGAGGTTGATTACCCAAAAATTTCGGACAAGATCTCTGAATGTGCTAATACTCACCACACTCATAACACCCATCCTGATACTGAGGCTGACCCTGACAAATTGACTGACCACGATAATAACTCTGAAGAGGAGGTGCTCTGATAGGGGCTGACTGATAAGAATAAGGCAAGTAAGAGTCACGACCACCTGAGGCACCATGAGACATATGAAGTACATAATTAAATGGCCTGGAAGAATGGCCTCTACCCTCAGTATCACGGCCTCCAGACGAGGCACCGTCGAATCTACCAGAATGGCGAGGTCTCTTGTCTGACCCCTAACCTCCCATCCCGAGAACCGTCTCAACTTTCCTGGCCACATTGGCCGCATCCTGAAATGAAATCTCAGTCCCTGTCTCCTTAGCCATCTGCAACCTGATGGGCTGGGCAAGGCCCTCAATAAATCTCCTAACCCTCTCTCTCTTCGTGGGAAATAAAAGAATAGCATGCCGAGCTAAATCCACAAAGCGCTTCTCAAACTGGGTAACTGTTATGCCGCCCTGCTGAAGACGCTCAAACTGACGATGCTTCTCTTCTCTTGTAGTGATAGGCAAATATTTCTCCAAAACGAGGTGAGAAAACTGATCCCAAGTCAGGGCAGGCGACCCAGCTGGTCTAGTCAACAAATAATCCCTCCACCATTTCTTGGCGGAACCAGTCATCTGAAATGCGGAGAAGTCAACCTCATTGGTCTCCAAAATACCCATATTACGAAGAACCTCGTGACTGCTGTCCAGATATTCCTAAGGATCCTTTGAAGTAGCACCACTAAAGTGAACATGGAAAAACTTGATGAATCTGTCCAATCTCCACAAAGCATCGGAAGTCATAGCTGCCCCATCAGTAATCAGGGCTGCAGCAACTGTCTGAACCACCCTAACTGGGTTGGCTGTTAGGGTCTGAACCTAAGGAGTAGTCTGATCAAGAGTGTGGGTAAAAGGAGTCTGGAGTCCCTCCTCCAGCCTGAGATACGACTGCTGCAACAAGGAGTGCGCCAGTCTGGACTACACTCTCCATAAGGCCCACTAATCGGACCAAAGCATCCTGAAGCACCGGGGTAGTAATAAACCCCTCTAGGACCTGAGCTGGTCCGGATGGAACGGTCTGAGCTGGAGCCCCCTCATCAATCTCAACTTGGGGCTCCGCAGCTAGGGCTGCAGTATGAGTAACGGGCTGAGTCCTGCCCCTGTCTCAACCTCTGACGTGGCCTCGACTTCTGCCTCTAATACGAGCTGCTGCTGCTGGAAGACCGGATTGTTGGTCAGCGGAAGAGGAAGCACGTGTTCTCACCATCTGCGAGAGAGTAGAAGAGTTCAATATGTATTTGAGATACCAAGAATCGCCCGACAAAGTAGAAATAAAAACTGAGTTTGTTCCTAACTTCATAGCCTCTGAGAGATAAGTACAGACGTCTCCGTACCGATCCTTCAGACTCTATCAAGCTTGTTCGTGAATTGTGAGACCTATGCAACCTAAGTGCTCTGATATCAACTTGTCACGACCCAAATTTCCAATCCACTGGATCATGATGGTGCCTAACACCACACTTACTAGGCAAGCCAATGTTAGAACTCGATTAGCCATTTTCCTTTGAATATTTACTTAAATACAATGAGACAATTTGAAATAAACTAAATCTAAGAATTTCCAATAAATATAATCAGGGATAACATTCGATATGATGAAACGAACCACAAACTAAAACAGTCTACATAACTACCCAGGGTCTGGTGTCACAATTCACGAAGTACGAAAGAGTAGTACAAATAATGGTCTAAAAGAATTATATATCTATTTTTGAATGTAATAAAATAGTGTCTATAAAATTAAGAGAAGACTCCAGGAATCTGCGGATGCTAGCAGATCTACCTCGTGTCTCCGAATGATGATGTCAGCTACTAAAATCTCCTAACACTGGCCGGTACCTGGATCGGTATAAAAGAGTGCAGAGTGTAGTATCAGTACAACCGACCCCATGTACTGAGTAAGTGCCGAGCCTAACCTCGACGAAGTAGTGACGAGGCTAAGGCGGGGAAATCATAACATAACCTGTGAACATATGTATAATACAACAAGAAGGAAATAATAATAATAAACTAAATAACTAGTAACTTGCAACAGTAAACAAAAACAACTCGGATAACTCTTTCCAGATATCAGCTATAATCAAACTCCTCAAAATTTCCATGTTTCAATTTAAATCACAGTAAAATCAGAGTACGAAAACCTTTTTAATAAAACCGGAGTTTTCCAAATCCTTATTTTTGAAAATCAATAAAACATACCTTATTGCTCCTTGTTGCGGCGTGCAACCCGCTCCCACCTTTCCACCTTTATTGCTCCTCCCTTTATATATATCACCCTTATTTCTCCTGTTGCAGCGTGCAACCCGATCCCACCTGTCCACCCTTATCACTCCTTTTTACGGTGTGTAACCCGCTCCTACCAGAAAATCACATCACTTTATTTATAAAAATTTCCACAATTCAGGTCAAAACCTTTCACAATATCTTTGTCTCAACAATTTTAAACAGAAAGTTGTACAACTCATGAACTTCATCTATTACCATTTCACAATGAAACCAACCGGAATATATATGCATCGTAAAACAGTGTCATCCAATTCAATCTTTATATATCACAATGAAACCAAGGGAAAAACCAACACTTCCAAAATACTGGGAACAATACTTAATAACAAGTCGACAAAAATAATTAGACATGGAGGTATCAATGATCATACAACAGTTTAAGCCAGGAATCAAATAAATTGGAAACAAGGAAGGGACCATGTTCAACAATAATTTAGTGGTGCATAGATGCTCGTCACCTCACCTATACACCACACATATGCAAATTCACATAGCATTTAGGTTGGGGATTCCTATTCCCTCAAGTCAAGGATAAAACAAGCACTTACGTCAAATTCACATGCCACTCACTGCTCAATTACCGCTTTTCCTTCGAATTTGCCTCTAACCTGCTTGAATCTAATCATCATTAGTTTAATATCATTAATTTATGCTAAAGGAACTAACTTTACTGAAAAACCATTATTTTCCTAAGTTTTCTCAAAAAGAGTTAAAACCCGACCCCGGGACCGCTTGGTCCAAACTCGGGGTTCGGACCAAATTCCATATACCAATTCACCCCCGATCCCGAAGAAGCAATTAGTTTCGAAATCCGACCCCAATTCGTGTCAAAATTTGATTTTTAAAAAATTTTCTAATTCTACCCAAACCCCCAATTTCTACGATGAAAATTCTTGATATTTGATTGAAAAGTGATGAAAAACATTGGGTAATTTAAAGAGAAGAGTTTAGAATTGTTTACCGACACTTTGAGGATGAACTTGTGGGTTGAAAATTGCCTCTAGGTCTTTTTAGTTTGAAAAATATGAAGGAAAAGGGCTGGAGTTCTAATGAAAGTGAACTCATTGCCTGACCCTCGCACTTGCGGTTCTTGGGCCGCATCTGCGCATCCGCACATGCGGAAAGTGGGTCGCTTATGCGAAAATGGGACAAGGCCCTTGGGGCCGCATCTGCGAACATGTTTTCGCTCATGCGGTCCCACTCCTGCGATGGGGAGTCCGCATCTGCGGAACTGGGAACATTGGACAAGGTCGCACCTGTGGCCAAAGGCTCGCAGGTGCGGGCACACCAGAACTGGTGTACCAACAGATTTTACAAGTTTAAAACATCCCGTAGCCTATCCAAAACTCACCAAATCCCTCGGGGCTCTAAACCAAACATGCACGCAGGTCTTAAAACATCATACAGACTTGCTCGGCGATCAAATCACGAAAATAACATCTAAAACTATGAATTTAACCTCAAAACTCATGATTTTTCTCAAGAACACTTCAATTTCACTATTCTCAAGCAGATGTCTGAATCACGTCAAATCAACTCCGATTGTCACAAAATTTCACAGATAAAACTTATATATCATAACAAAGTTATACCGGGCCCCGAAACGAAAATACGGGCCCGATACCAATAAGTTAAAATATTAATTCATTTCTTTATTTCCAACAAAACAATTTTCTTTAAAAATTGATTTCTAAAGCTAGGGACCTCGGAATTCAATTCCGGGCATACGCCCAAGTCACATATTTACTGTGAACCTCCCGGGATCGTCGAAACACGGATCCAGGTTCGTTTACTCAAAATATTGAGCAAAGTGAACTAAAACCAAAATTTGAATTTGAAAAAATATTAGTTCTCATATTTTCACATAAAAGCTTTCCGATTTTACGCCCAGACTGTGCACGTAAATCGAGGTATATAAAATTAATCTTTTTAAGGCTAATGAGCCTGGAATGGAGTCTTAATTTCTAAGATGACCCTTTGGGTCATCACATGTTTCCACAATAAATAGCCCAAAGCTCAACCACAATATGCATAAGAGTATCACCAATAACAACCAAAAGTTAATAACTCAACAATAAAGGTATTTCAACAATTTACTGCCTCAATGTTAATTACGTCCTTATTAACCCAATACCAAATCTCACAATAAGATATTCAAACAAATAGCAACTTCAAGTGAGGGACTCAATGGTTAAATGATGAATAAGGAATAGGGAGAACAATAACTTCAACTAAACATCTAAAGACAATTAGCAAATAAGAGTTAATACAAGTATTAACGATGACAACAAAGCATGTGAAGATAGACTAATGATGATGAATATAACATATTATGGTAACTTAATTAAAGGCATGAAACGAATCTACATAGTTAAAACCAGTCAATTACCACATTTAGCCCGTGTACACACTCGTCACCTTGCGTACTCGGCTTCCATATATCACAATTTACACAAAACAACACCAATCCTAAGGGTTAATTCCCCCACACAAAGTTAGGCAAGACACTTACCTCAAACATGCTAACTTAATCCACTAGTAAGTCTTTCCTATGATTATCCAACTTCGAACGTCTAGAATCTATACAAAACAACTTCATACCATAAATACAAGCTATATGAAGCTATTTCGAACAATAAATTTGCAATCTATAAAGAGAAACGAAAAGTCAACTCCAGGCCCTCATCTCATAACATGACCAAACTTATAAAATTTTGACACCCATTGGATAACGAATCCAACCATACAAGAATTAATCAGATCCGACTTCAAATCGCCTTTCAAATCCCAAAAATTTAGTCTAAGAACTTTTACAAATTTTCCAACACAAATCACTAATTAAATGACAAATATATTGATGGATTCAGGTAATATAACCAAATCCGAGTTAGAATCACTTACCCCGATGATTTCCTTGAAAATCCCTCGAAAAATCGACACAAACCGAGCTTTCTAGGTCCAAAGATGGAAATTAAATAAACCCTCGACCCAAGCCCTTTTTGCCCAGCGATTTGAGCTTCTGCGGGCATAGAGTCGCACCTGCGAAAAAATCCATCGTAGGTGCCGTCCTAAGTAAGGCCTTGAAAACTTGCACTTGCGGAACCCCTGAGCGCATCTACATTTGTGAATCTGCGGAAGACCATCTGCTTCTTCGCGTCCGCTTCTACGCGTCACAGACCGCACCTGCGGTCCCAAATTACCAAGCCCATTTTCGCTTCTGCGGCACGAGGGTCGCCTCTGCTGTTCCGCTCCTGTGACCCAATGTGCGCAGGTGCGATTGCACCTGACACAGAAGTGGTTCATCAATGACATGAAGGACCTATCCCAACTTCAAGAATCGAACTCCAACCCCGATATCAATAAAGTCAACTCCCGATCAAACTTCTCAACCTTCCAAATCTTAACTTTCTAACTTTTGCCAATTCAAGCCAAAACAACCTAAAAACCTCCAAATCAATATTCAGACACGCTCTTAAGTCCAAATCGCCATACAGAGCTATTGGGTCAGTCAAAATTCCATTTCGGAGTCGTCTACACAAAAGTCAAACTACGGTCAACTCCTTCAACTTAAACTTCCAACTAAGGGATATATGTCCATTTCACTCTGAAACTCACCCGAAACCAAAACCAAATACCCCGTCAAGTCATATAACCATAATACAATATAGAGAAGGCAATAAATAGGGGATCAGGGCTAAGATACTCAAAATAACCTGTCGGGTCGTTACATCCTCCTCCTCTTAAAAAAATGTTCATCCTCGAATGAGTATTGCGACATACTTGAAGTGGTGAAAGTATGAGGATAACGGCTATGAATATCATGCTCAGTCTCCCAAGTCGCCTCCTCGACTGGTTGACCCCTCTACTAAACCTTCACTGAAGCAATGCCCTTCGACCTCATCTTTCGGACCTGCCTGTCCAAGATGGCCACCGACTCTTCAACATAAGATAAATCCTTATCCAACTTGACTGAGCTTAAATCCAACACATGATACGGATTATCGTGACACTTCCAGAGCATAGAAACATGGAATACTATATGAACTACAACTAGACTAGGTGGCAATGCAAGCTTGTAGGCCACCTCACCAATCCTCTCAAGAATCTAAAAAGGTATGATGTACCTGGGGCTCAACTTTCTCTTCTTCCCGAACCTCATAACACCATTCATGGACGAAATTGGGAGCAAGACCCCCTCTCCAACCATGAATTCAACATCGCAAACTTTCTGATCTGCATAACTCTTTTGTCTAGATTGGGTTATACGAATCAATCTTGAATCAACTTAACCTTTTCCATAGCATCCTGAACCAAGTCAGTACCCAATAATCTAGCCTCACCCGGGTCAAACTAACCCACCGGGGATCCCATACAAGGCCTCATACGGGGCCATCTGGATACTCAATTGGTAGTTGTTGTTGTAAATAAAATCCACAAGCGGCAAGAACTAATCCCCCGAACCCCCAAAATCCATAAGACATGCATGAAGAATATCCTCCAGTATTTGAATAAAGCACTCGGATTGTTCGCCCTTTTGAAGGTGGAACGCTGTACTCAACTAAACCCGTGTGCCTAACTCACGCTATACAGAATTCTAGCATCACGATGTATATTGCGTAGCCCCATCAGAGTGATGGATACCGACACAATATCGCGAATATAAACCTGAGCCAGCTACTCTGAAGAATAAGTAGTCACTACTGGAATGAAATGAGCCAACTTGGTCAACCTATCTACTCTTCCATACTGCATCAAACTTCTTCTGAGTCCGTGGGAG
This sequence comes from Nicotiana knightiana, assembly GCA_005239525.1. Lineage (NCBI taxonomy): Eukaryota > Viridiplantae > Streptophyta > Magnoliopsida > Solanales > Solanaceae > Nicotiana > Nicotiana knightiana. The sequence continues at coordinate 7,708 of ML413674.1, forward strand.
CCCAACAACAAAATCCATGGTAACTAGCTCCCATTTCCACTCGGGAATCTCAAGCCTCTGAAGCAACCCACCTGAACGTTGATGCTCATACTTCACCGCTGACAATTTAGGCACCAAGCTATATACTCCATGGTGCCTTTCTTCACCCTTCTCCACCAATAGTGCTACCTCAAGTTCTGATACATCTTAGCGGCACCCGGATGAACAAAGTAACTCTAATTGTGGGCCTCCTATAGAATTAACTCACGCAACCCATCCATATTGGGAACACATAGCTGGCCCTGTAGCCGTAACACGCCGTCATCCGCAATAGTAACCTCCTTGGCATCGATGTGCTAAATCGTGTCCTTGAGGACAAGCAAATTTTGTCATACTGGCGTTCTCTGATATGATCATATAGAGAAGACCGAGAAACAATGCAAGCCAGCATTCGACTTGGCATTGAAAAATCCAGTCTAACAAACTGGTTGGCCAGGGCCTGAACATCCAACGCTAATGGCCTCTTTGCCGCCTTTTGGCTCAAGGAATCGGTCACCACATTGGCTTTCCCGGGATGAGTTAGAATGGTGATATCGTAGTCCTTAAGCAACTCTAACCATCTCTACTGCCGCAAGTTAAGATTCTTTTATTTGAACAGATGATGTAGACTCTGGTGGTCGGTATAGACCTCACAAGGGACACCGTACAAGTAGTGCTGCAAAATCTTCAAGGCATGAACAATAGCTGCTAATTCCAAGTCATGGATGGTATTTTTTCTCATGCACCTTCAGATGTCTAGACGTGTAGGAAATCACCCTACGTCTTGCATTAACATTGAACCGAGGCTAACACGCGATGCGTCACAGTACACAGTATAAGACTCCAAACCCATAGGCAACACCAATACTAGGGCTGTAGTCAAAGTAGTCTTGATCTTTTGAAATCTCTCCTCACACTCCTTGGTCCATCTGAATGGAGGACCCTTCTGGGTCAATCTAGTTATAGGTGCAACAATAGATGATAAACCCTTTATGAAATAACGGTAATACCCTACAAGCCAGGAAAACTCCAAATCTCAGTAGCTGACGACGATCTAGGACAACTCTGTACTCCTTAAATCTTTTTTGGATCTACCTTGATCCCCTCACTCGACACCACATGACCCAAAATGCCACCGAATCAAGCCAGAATTCACACTTTGAAAACTTTGCATACAACTTGTTTTCTCTCAAGGTTTGAACCAGAATCCTCAAAAGATGTTCGTGATCCTCCCGGCTCTAGGAGTACACCAAGATGTCGTCAATAAAAACAATGGAAAATGAGTCAAGATAGGGTTAGAATACATTGTTCATCAAGTGCATAAATGATTTTGGGGAATTTGTCAGCCCGATTGACATCATGAGGAACTTGTAATGACCATATCGTGTCCTAAAAGCAGTCTTCAAAATATCCGTATCATAAATCTTTAGTTGATGATAGCCTGACCGCAAATGATCTTTGAGAATACTCTGGCACCCTATAGCTGATCAAATAGTTATAAATATGTGGCAATGGATACATGTTCTTCATTGTAACCTTGTTCAACTACCGATAATCAATACACATGCGCATAAAACCATCTTTTTTCTTTACAAACAAGACCGGAACACCCCAAGGTGACACACTGGGTTGGATGAAACCCTTATCAAGTAAGTCTTGCAAATGCACCTTTAACTCCTTCAATTCTGCTGGGGCCATATGATATGATGGAATAGAAATGGGTTGAGTACACAGTAGCAAGTCAATACCAAAATCGATATTCCTATCGGGCTGCATGCTCAAAAGATCCGCCGGAAATACATCTGGATAGTCCCTCACTATCAGAACTGACTCAATAGTAGGAGTATCAACACTAACATCTTTCACAAAGGCTAGATATGCATCACACTCCTTCCCAACCATCCATTGTGCCTTAAGGAAAGACACCATCCTACTAGGAACATAATACAAAGTACCCTTCCACTCCAACTGCGACAAACCTGGAATAACCAACGTCATTCTCTTGGCGTGACAATCAAGAATAGCATGATAGGGCAACAACCTGTACATGCCCAATATAACATCAAAATCTACCATACTGAGCAACAATAGATCAACTCTGGTCTGAAAACCACCAATAACAACTAAACACGACCAATACACACAGTCAACAACAATGGAATCTCCCACGGGAATGGACAAATAGACAAGAGAACTCAATGACTCACGGGATATACCCAAATACGGAGAAAAGTAAGATGATACATATGAATAAGTAGAGCCTAGATCAAGTAAGACTGATGCATCTCTATGACAAACCGGAACAATACATGTGGTAACGACGTCTGATACAACTGCCTTCATCCTACTCGGAAGAGCATAACATCTTGCATGGCCTCCCCCTCTAGGGTGACCCCTACCCGCCTGACCTCCATCCCTAGCTGGCTGAGCATGTGGAGTGGCAACTGGTGCGGTAACCATGACTTGAGAAGCCTGGGGACCTTGTGGAATACGTGGATCCTGAGTAGTCTGTGGAGGTGCACTCCTCCTAAGTATGGGCTGTCCCTCACCATATGACGAGTATCACCACACTCAAAACAAGTCCTTGCAGGATGGGGCTGCTAAAATTGACTCGGATCTGGTCAATTGGATTGACCGCTGAAAGCACTTCGTGCAGGAGGTGCACTAGACAGTGGAAATGAATAATGGGCAACCTAGGACCTGGGAGTAGCCGGGATACCACTAGAATATAGAAGTGCTTAATGAATTGGACGGCTTACATAGCCTCTACCATGGCGGGCTACAACTGGGGCATATGCACCACTATATGCGCCAGAATCCCCAATCCTCTTGGATACCCGATCCTCTTTCTCTCGACCCCGCATACCGTCCAATCTCCGTGCGATCTCAACCACCTGCTGATATGGAGTATCAGTCTCCAACTCTCGAGCCATGCTGAATCTAATACCATAGTTTAGCCTCTCGATAAATCAACGAACTCGCTCTTTGACTGTGGAAACTAAGGTCATATCTGGAAAACTCACTGAACCTGACAGCATACTCTGGTACAGTCATAACACCGTAGTGCAATTGTTTAAATTTCGCACGCCATGCATCCCGAATGCTCTGGGGAACAAACTCTCTCAAGAATATCTCCGAAAATTGAGCCCAAGTGAGTAAAGCTGCCTCGGTAGGGCTACCCTCCTCATAAGCCCACCACCACTGGTATGCTGGTCCCGATAGATGGAATCTAGTAAAAGCAATCCCGCTCATCTCTACTGCACCCATGGTATGGAGAATATGGTGGCACTACTTCAGAAAGCCCTGTGCGTCCTCTGTATCTAGGCCGTTGAAAGTAGGAGAGTGGTATTTCTTGTAACTCTCGAGCCTGAGCTCCTCCTCCTCAGATGCTACTGCCCTAACCTTGGGCTAACTTAGGACAATCAACTACACTGGTATGACCTCTAGGACCAGGTCAACATGGACCCGCTACTCTAGGGTACGAGCTACGGGAGTCTGTGCTCCTCCCCCAGCTGTAGAAGTGGCCAGTGCAAGTGGAATCAGCCCCGCTTGATGTGGAGTACCAAACATGCTCAAGAACTCGGCGAGAGTCTCCTGAAGTGCAGGGGTAGCAACAGGCGCATCAGGTGCCTGCCCCCAACCGAAGCTACTGGTGGCTCCTCTGCCGTTGTTCGGGCAGGTGCTCTGGCTGAAACACGTGCCCCTCTTCAGCCTCTGCCCCAGACCCGGCCTGTCAAAGCTCTAGCATGGGTGTGGATGTCTGATCATCAACTCCAATGATACGTGTCCTTACCATTTGTGAGAGAATAGAAAGACAAAGATTCAGAATTTGAAGTTAACAAATTCGCATGATAAGGAATAAAAAAAGTGAAGTTTCCTAAAGGTTCCATAGCCTCACGAAGATAAGTACAGATGTCTCTGTACCAATCCGTGAGATTCTACTAAACCTGCTTGTGACTTGTAACACCTATTAACCTAGAGCTCTGATACCAACTTGTCACTACCCCAATTTCCCTCCATAGGATGTCGTGATGACACCTATTCTCTAAGACTGGGTAAGCCTAACATACATGCAGATTTTAACTAAGAAAATGATAAAAAAACTTTCAATAACTCAACAACTATCATAAAATAACTTCGCAACTCAACAAAACAAAAACTCCCAAAATTCGGTGATACCAAGTCACAAGCTGTACAAGAGTGTACTGAATATCCCTATACAACAATATCTATAAAAAGGGAAAAATGAAATAGAACTAGGTAGAGGGTGGCTTCGAGGCATGGAGACGCCGGCCGGTATACCTTGAGGTCTCTAAATCCGAGCTCGACTCACTAGTGCCTAGGCCGGTAAGAGGCACCCGGATCTGCACAAAAAGATGTGCAGAAGTCTAGCATGAGTACACCACAATGGTACCCAGTAAGTGCAAAGTCTAACCTCGGTAGGGTAGTGACAAGGTCAGGTCAAAGACCTACTGGAATAAATTAGAAAAAAGAACAGGTATGTGACATTGTGATAATGATACGCAATGGAAATGAAGCAATGAAGAAATATAACACGAATAACTATACTAAACTAAGGCAAATAATGCATCACGAAAGAAAAGAAGAAATAATATTCCAAGGAAACAAAGCAACCAAACACAAGTGATGTAATAGAAAAGTACCAACAAGAATCACTACCGAGGTACCGCCTCGTAGTCTTATAACATAAAACGAATCACAATCTTTCCTTATATCACCACAGGAGCCTTACATTTAGTTTTGAAAATCATTTTTCCCAAAATAGATTCCCGCGTTTTAGCCTACCTTATCCCACCACGTGGCTTCAATTAGTTCCTTACTAGCAATGAGCGTATCAACCCCACCTTATCTCACCGCATGCGTTTCAACCCCAATCTTTATACCAACGCATACATATCAATATCACAATGTATCACAAATCACACCTCAAGTGACCAATAGCACAACTTGCTTAAGAAGTCAACAATAATATTTTTTCCAAAATAAATAGCACAAGGCTCTACCACAATATGCACAAGAGTCTCAATAATAGCACTCAACAAGAATGGTATTTCAACAATTTAAAACTTTGCCTCAATGTGAATTACGACCTTTATAACCCAATACCAAATCTCACAAAAAGATATTCCAAGAAATAACAACTTCATGTGAGGGACTCAATGATTAAATAATGAATAATGAATAGAGAGAACAATAACTTTAACTAAACATGTAAAAACAATTAGCAAATAAGAGTTAAGACAAGTATTAGCGATTCCACGCAAAGCATGTGAAGATAGACTAATGATGATGAATATAACATAAAATGGTAACTCAATTAAAGGCATGAAAGGAATCTACATAGCTAAAACCCGTCAATTACCACATTTAGCCCATGTATACACTCGTCACCTTGCATACACGGCTTCCACATATCACAATTAACACAAAACAACACTAATCCTAAGGGGTAACTCCCCCACACAAAGTTAGGCAAGACACTAACTCAAACACGCTAACTCAATCAACTAGTAAGCCTTTCCTTCGATTATCCAACTCCGAACGGCTCGAATCTTGCCAAAACAACTTCATCCTATAAATACAAACTATAAGAAGCTATTCCGAATAATAAAGTTGCAAACTTTAAAGAGAAACGAAATGACAACTCAAAAAGTCAGCCCATGCCCGCATCTCGGAACCCGACCAAACTACAAAATCCGAACACCCATTTGATAACAAGTCCAACCGTATAAAAATTACTCAAATCCTACTTTTAAATCACCTTTCAAATCCCCAAAATTTAGTCTAAGACGTTTCACAATTTTCCCAACTTTTCCAACTATCACTAATTAAATGACAAACAATTCCTATGGATTCTTGTAATATAACCAAATCCGATTTAGAATCACTTACCTCGATGATTTCCTTGAAAATCCCTAGGAAAATCGCCACAAACCGAGCTCTCTAGGTCCATAGAGGGAAAATGAAATAAACCCTCGACCTAAGCCTTTTCTGCCAGCGATTCGAGCTTTTAAGGGCATAGAGTCGCACCTGCGATGCCGCACCTTCGGAAAAATCCATCGCAGGTATGTTTCAAACTAAGGCTCTGAAAACTCGCACATGCACAATCCCTTAGCCCATCTGCTTCTGCGCGTCTGCTTATGCGCGACACTGACCACACCTGCAGTCCCAGATGACCAAGCCCATTTTTTCTTATGCAGCGTGAGGGCCGCTTCTTCGGTGCCACAACTACGACACAATGTGCGCAGGTGCGATTTCACCAGACACAACAATGGTTCAGCAATCAACCAAGGTCCAAAATGATCTGATTTCTATCCAATTCACATTTGGGGCGTTCGCATATACCAACAAGTTCCATAACACTTAACAAAGCTACTCGAGACCTAAAATCACATCAAACAACATCGATTCTACGAATCATCATCCAATTCAACCTATTGAAACTATGAACATCCGACTTCCAAAACAAACGCTGAATCAAACCAAAACAACTCTGATTGACCTCAAATTTTACACACAAGTCATAAATGACATGAAATACCTATTCCAACTTCTGGAATTGGAATCCGACTCGGATAACAATAAAGTCAACTCTCGGTCAAACTTCTCAACCTTTCAAACCTTCAACTTTTTAACTTTCGTCAATTCAAGCCTAATAACCTACGGACCTCCAAAAAAAAATCTGGACACACTCCTAAGGACAAAATTTCAAGATAAAGCTATTGGAATTGTCAAAACTCCATTCCGGAGTCGTCTGCACAAAAGTCAAACTACTGTCAACTCCTTCAACTTAAATTTCCAACTTAAGGACTATGGTCCCATTTCACTATAAAACTCACCCGAAACCAAAGCCAAACACCCCGGAAAGTCACATAACCACAATAAAATATAGATGAGACAATAAATAGGGAATATGAGCTAAGATACTCAAAATGACTGGCCAGGTGTTTATAACCTTGCAATCCAGCCATGTAGCACCGAAATGATCTCTCTGGAAGGCCGTATGCTACGCCATGTTTAGGACCATCGACAACATTCAACCATATATTATGTGCTTCTTCGTCTGAAATGGGAGGTGGGTCGCGTTGTTCATTCGGCGACAATATGTGAATGTACTCCTCCATAGTAGTCTTGTAGCGACCCTTTATTTAGAATATTGAAAACTATTAATTATATAATATTATAAACATTAATTTTAAGTTATAGTAGTTATGAAACTTACATATGTAGTCTCTGCCCAGTCCTCTACCCCTCTACTTAGATTTGTTGATGGCTTCTTCTTTCGGACGTGAGTCTCCATGAAGAACTCATCACGAGTCAGCTTCCTCCCATATTGTTTTCCTAAACAAATAATAAAATATGTTAACTAAATTAAAATAACTATAGTTCGATAAAAAATAGATTTAAATGCTTTAAGGATTTACCAGTACTCTCCTCGCAGTCCCCATACTCCTTGCACCCACACAATGCAAGAAGCCACCTTTTGCAGATGCTCGAGCCTTCTTTCCCTATTTACTTCTCTTCTCGAAATCCTCAATGGCCCACTGCCTGAGAAGGTCCTCCCATAAATGTAGTAGAACCCATGAAAACTTCTAGTTTTTCTTCCGAGCAGAACAGAAGGAATCAAATAGTCTCTTACGACATTTGAACTCAAAATTTGCAAGAATGGCACTGTTATGCCAGTCCTCCCATGCACACTTAGTCTGCGAAAGAAGTGTGTAATGTTAGATGAAAATATTGTTAATATAATTATTAAATAGAAAATAATTGTATTAAAACCTTACATTGATTGAAATTTGCTACACAAGCTTTGGTGAAAAATCACTCCAAATTGCATAGGGTGCATCATACAACCGGTCAAGAGCTTCAGAGATTATCTTTGTAGTTTGATGACTAGGTATGAACCTGCAACATAGAAATTACATTAAATAAACAAGATTAGATATTATAATTCAGAAAAAATAAAGAAATGATAAATAAATCTTACCCATTGCCCTCATGCACGATGATCATCTTATGATAACGATCATACTGCATTGCATCTGGTTCATAATCCTTCGGTGTATTTGAAGCGTGTGTAGAAGGGGAGGAATTTGGTTCAACGCTTTTATCCCTAAGGCGAAGTCTAAAAATTTTAGGTGACGAAATCCACGTAGAGGGAGACGGGGTCACCGATGAAGATGGATGCGATCGAGACCCCTGCTGCGATCCAGACCACTACTGCGATGCAGACCCCAGCTGCAATCTGGGTGGCTGTAATTTAGATGGATGCGATCCAGCTGGTGGTGAAGCATATGGAGCAGCTGACGGGTGTATCACCACATGGCCCTGTGACTGTGTAGTCATTTACCTATATGCAGAATTATATAGAGGAAGTGGGGTATAGCTCTGTGGTGGAGAATGGTAAGAATACTGTTGGGAGGGCAAATGGTAGGTATTCTGATGAGTAGATGGATGTTGTGGAAAAGATGTGTTCCTAGAAGATTGATGTCGGCCATCAACATCGAGGGATACAAGTGTGGAGTTGAAGGAAACGAGGGTGTAGAACTATCCTTATGATCAATAGGCCTCTTATCTTTCCCTACAGATCATCTGCATAAATTAAAAAAAAATGTTAGAATTGAGAATATAAATCTATATAAGTTGATAGCGCTTGAAAAAACTAACATGCTAGTCGTCTTCGAAATATCCTTCCTCATTCGAAAATTCTTCCTCTTCACTTATTTCATTTTTATCAGGTGATTATTCGTTCTCAATTTCTATGGTTGTTATTTCCTACATATCAACTTCTTCTAATATGCGTTGAGAATGCCCCAAGTCATTTTCTAACTGATTATCCACCATTTGGTAAACACTTGAGGTATAATTTTGGTAAGAAACATCTAGAACATTCTCAACTTCCACCCTACCAGCATGCTTAGTTTTGATTACAGCCAACCAACAAGACTTATCCTTCCGTAATGGATATGGATCATAATACACTTGCCTAACATTTTCAGCAATTATAAAACGATCATAGTGATCATACTCCCTTTTTTTATTAACCTCAATTATGTTGTACTGCGAGTGTAAATTTGTACCTCTTCTAGGTGTTAGGTCAAACCACTTGCATTGGAAAAGTATGATCTTCTTATTTTTCCAACCTAAATATGATAATTCTAAAATCTCTTTGATCCCACCATAATAATCATTTTCCACATCCTGATTGCATTCACCACCTTTAACAAACACCCCATTATTATTGCCCTTTTTTTTTATACTTGGAGCATTCCTCGGTGTGAAATTTGTAACCATTTAAAAAATACTTAGACATCGTTGTAACGTAGGTATAGGTCCTCACAATATATCTTTCAAAAATTGATTAACACGGTTGTTTGGTTTATTGACCTACATGTAGTGTTAAAAAAATCGCAAGTGAGCAAGTATGTATATTCACATGTGAGTAAGTATGTATGGATGAACTTACACACTCTTTAAACTACACCTCAAATGTTGAATATACAACATCATGGCCGAATTGATTCATGAAGTCACTGAGCGACACATTGAAGATTTTGTTAGTTGCATCAACCTAATTAAATAATACTCCATGTAAAGTAATATTACGTCAACACTTAATTAAGAAAGGGTTTAACTTCCGGACAGTTTACCAATACATGATTTGAAGTCCATTTGAACTCCATATTACGTAGGCCCCTTTTTGATCGATCTTTAGAACTTTAGCCTAGTTGATTGAATATGGACATTGGTGGATTCTCAATCACGATATTTTTCCAATTGAGCCTATTTCTAGCACATGGAACGTGAATCTCGAAGCAGTAAGAACAAAAATAAGCAGTTTCCCTTGCAAGATAGGCTTCGCATATAGATCCTTCAATCCTATTCCTTTGTTTAACAAATCGTTTACACTTGCCGATAGTCATGCACATTGTTATATTAGACGATAACGTTAAGGAAAATTATAAGAATGAACCAAAGTTTGAGAATTACCTATCTAATAGATACATCCACCTGCATTGAACCGGCCATCCAAGTCGCGCCTAGTGTACCAGGTGAATTGGAAGGTATTCCATCACATTAAAGAAACCACATGGAAAAATCCTTTCCAGCTTATTACTGATTACAAGAATATTCTGATTCATTTGAAATAGGCTTTCTTCCCTTAATGTGATTGAACATAAGTCTTTAAAGAACAAACTTATCTCTGTGATGGGTTTTCAGATATTTTCAGGCAAACTACAAAATGCAATAGGGATTAAAGTTTCCATGAAGATATGACAGCCATGACTTTTTCATATGAGTCAGCTTCCCTTCAACCATATCGGACGTTTTCCTAGGTTCGAAGCATAGCCCTCAGGCATCTTTAGGTTCATAACCCACTCACAAATATGTCTTCTTTGTTTCAAACTGAATGTGCAGCTGGCCTTGGGCTTGAACACCTTACCATTGTTCATAGACTGTAAATGTAATTTAGGTCGCCTGCAATATTCTTGTAAGTCCAGTCTAGCCTTTGGGTTGTCTTTTGTCTTATTCTTATCATCCATCTCTATGTTGAACAAATTATCAAAATAGTTCTTCTCATATGCATGACATCAATATTGTGCCGGAGAAGATTATCCTTCCAGTATGGCAACTCCCATAATATTCTCTATTTTGTCCTGTTATGGGTAACACCATATCCAGGAAGCTAGAAGGTGGAGCCTTGGTAACTTTAGTGAAGTTCTGAACCCTCTCCCAAATTTCCTTATCGGTTAAAATTAGAGGTGGAAAATCATGTTCAACTGTATTATTTTTGAATGCATTCTTCATCCTTCAGAACTCATGATCAACTGGCAAGAACTGAGGATCACAATCAAAACATGACTACTTTCGGCCATGTCTTAAAGTGAACGGTTTACTATTTTCCATGCTGTAAGAAAAATCTAACTTTCTAGCAGTTATCTACCTAGACAACATTCCATACGCAGAAAAAAGCATTAATGGTCTATGTTAAATTAGCACGCAAGTTGAAATTTTGCTGTTTTTGATATGTCATATGTCTCAACTCCATCATACCACAACTATTTTAGCTCATCAATCAAAGGTTGAAAATATGCATTAATCAAACTCTTTGGATTGAGGGAACATGGAATAACAGAATTTAAAAAAAAAATATGGACTAGTCATTTCAGGCAGAAAATTATACGACGTAATAAAGACTGGCCAACATGAATATGGTGTAGTAGAAACAAAAAATGTCATGAAACCATCAGCACACAAACCCAACCAAGCATTCCTCGGTTCACTAGCAAAATCCAGATACATCCTATCAAAATGCTTCCAAGCTTCCCCATCTAAAGGATGACACATAACATCGGGCGACCTTCTATTTTCATAGTGTCATCTCATATGAGGAGCGGGACTCATTGATGCATACAACATCTTTAATCTAGGAATAAGAGGTAAATAATGCATCGACTTCACATGGACCTTCTTCCCACTAGAAACCCGCTTAAAACGAGTTTTTTCACAAAATTTGCAGCTTTGGAAATCTGCATTACCCTTATAATACATCATGCAACCATCTTCACAACAATCAATTCTCATAGATGAGAGTCCTAACATAGAAACCAATCTTTTAGCCCTATAGAAATCTTTAGATATGTTGAAAGTTAGGTCAAGTAGTTCACTCATAAGGCCATTGAAAGAATCCATTCTCGTGAATAACATTGGTATTTGATTATTTACAAAATAATCTAACCGCAGGAGATAATTGAGAGTGCATACTCCCCTTACGCAATGGACGACTGTTCATAAAAATGTTTGCTGCTTCGTTAGGAGCTTGTTCAACAATTTCATGGGGTTCAAACTCGAAGTGCATCCCAAAAGTGTCCGCAACCATTTCATGGTATCTAGGATGTTGACCGTTATTCGCCACCGACCTACTACTTTCACCAATAACTATGTTATGAAATACACCATCATTACCATCAACCTCTCAATGACTAGTCTAAAAAAAATAATTATCCATAAACCCCTTTCTATAAAGATGAGTCTTTACATACTCTGATCCCAAGAAATGCAAACGCTTGCACTTCACACAAAGACACCTAATTTGTAATGACCCGTCCGGTCGTTTTGAGAATTTAAGTCCCGTTCAGAGGCATAAGGCCGTGAGAAGCTTCATATTATGTGTATTGACTTGCGTGCATGGTCGAGTTCAATTACCAGATGATTCAGGGTCAAATCAGAAGAAGGATTGTAGTTTTGGAAGCTTAAGCGGTAAAAGTTGACCAACATTTGACTTTTGGGCAAACGACTCCGGAATGGGCTTTGGAGGATTTCAACAGCTTCATATGGTAAATTTGGACTTAGGCGTTTGTCCGTATTTGGATTTGGAGGTCCATAGGGTAATCTGAAGCGTTTCAACGAAATTTCGAAAAATGTTGAAGTTTGGAAGGTGGAGTGGTTTGACCAAGAGTTGACTTTGGGGATATCTGTGTTACACCCTATGTTTTCATACGTGAGAGTACGTCGTAAGTCAATTGATGTAAGCTCAGAAATAAGATTATATTTGTAAGCATATAAAGTAAGTTAATCATGTTACCTTGGAGGTTACAAATATTGAAGATCATGAATAACGAGTACCAAGAGGGTTGGAAATCTTAGAAGCTAAGCCAATTGAAGAAAATAAGTTTCATCGAAAGTAGACGAGTTTGGAATGTTATAACATGTACTTTTGGGTGAGAATATGGTTCATTACATGCTAAGGAGGTTATTCTATGAGTTATGTTTGTCATATGATAGTCGTGTGCTACGTTTTGAAGTAAAGCAACTTGTGGACAAAAGTTTGAAAAAGTCTTCACAAGTTACATTCATAAAATTGTTGAAACTTAGGTCAAATGTGTCTGAGTTTTTCTCCCAATATACTTGGAATTAGGGGATGATCTACGTACTAAGCTGAATATCTATGAGTCTAGTTTCCAACACATTAAACCTTTCATCCATATGACATAGTAGTACAGATATATTTGCAGTTTCGCGGGACTACGCAAACATCATAAGTGACAAGTAGGTGGGTCACTAAAGCTTTTTGACAAATACACTTCGTGTGTGTATGAGGTCTTAGTGGGACATATTATATACCAAATTTAAGGTCTTGGAATGTAGTTTCCAATGATTTTAACCATTCATTCATGCGCCATCCGGATAAAAAGATATAAGCGTTGGAAGATGGGCCAATGCTAGGTTGCCAAGCTAGCACCTCTTGACTTTTCCAAAGTTTATATATATATAAGTATTAGGTCGGCTTTCTCTTCATTTTTCAGTATAATAAGACCAGAGAAAACCCATAAACATATCCTAAAGCTATCTTCTAGGGTTTCAAAGAATATTATCATCCTGGGCATGAAATCGGTAAGTGATAACATCAAAACGATCCCTACGACGTAAGTGTCATTATACCGCCTCTCTATTTTTCTTTGTAGTTAGAGTTTTGGAAGGTACTTCAGAGTTAATAAACTTATAATATATTTATTTAAGTATTTAAATATCAAGGAAGGTTGATAAATGTGTTTCCTAATAGTTAGAACTCACGGGACGGTGATCGGAAGCCGTGAGTTCAAGTTATTTGACTTGTAGTGGACTGTTTGTGGGCTGTGTCGTGTTGGCCTCTTGTGCTGATGTTTTATGGGGTTTTGGAGAATAAAAGGTGTGGGAAAATAACACATAATTACGGAATGGTGGGCTGGTTGTTCGTCGTTATTTTTATTAAGGTTGTTTGACACTACTTTTGTTGTCGTTTCATGTATGAAGTGATTTGGGTGTGTAGGCTCTTTTGTAGTATATTGTCATGGAGATAAGGTTGGAAAATGATTTATACATGTTTTTATTTCTTTGTTATTGTTTTTTTTGGTATATGTTATTGGAGGAGGGCCTTGTTACAGGGGATATGCTTCCCAAATTTATGTAAACGAGCTACTAGTTTAAGTTGCCGACTTAGCATTTACTCAGCACTGATTTTGAACCTCCTTATACTATGGTAGATTGAGTTGAGTTCTTTGAAGAATTTCTTGGAAGGTATTAAGGACTCAACAGAGTTAAGGTATGTTAAGGCTCTTCCTTCATTCTTTTGGCGTGATCTAAAGTGAAACGAACATAAACGGTACGCTATTTAATAATGAATCTACTCCTAGAAACTAAGGTGTTCCATGTTGTTTTTTCCTTATGAAGTTATTCTAAGAAAGTATGTATGATCCTTGAGTCTTAGCGAAGATCATATTCACGGTATGATGTCCATAATGTTAATAGAAGGTGCAACTACCTTACATCACTCCAAAAGGTTTAGAGCGTGATTTCACGAGTCCAACATGCATTATATATAGTATCTATTTTACTGTACCGAGCCGCGCTATAGTCGGCCGGGTTTGGAACCTAATGTGCAACCACTGATCAGTTGGGTTTACCGAGCTCCACGTGGCCGAGTACGATTCTATCGAGCCTTATGATGGCTGGTTATATTTTTACCGAGACCTCTTTGAGGCCGGGTATGATGTGATGATGATAATGACCACATAGGCGGATGTTTTTAAAAGATTATGTTTATATATGTATCACGCATTTCATGTCACTATCTATTAGAGGCACTCAGATGCTACATGTTGTATCTTCTATATCTCTCTTTACATTACTGTTCTATGCTTTTCTCCCTTACATACTCAGTACTTTATTCGTACTGACGTCCCGTTTGCTTGGGGACGCTGTGTTTCATGCTCGCAGGTCCCTATAGACAGGTTGACAGTCCTCCTAGTAGGCTATCAACTCAGCGGAAGGTGTTGCTACACTCCATTTGCTCCGGAGTTGCCTGTTTGGTCAGTATGATTGGGACATGTATTGAATGGTATGGCGGGGCCATGTCCCGACCTATATGACATTTATATAGCCTTAGAGGCTTTTAGACAGATATCAGGTATATGGATACTTGTATTGCCTTGTCTGCTTATGGTTTGAGTTTACAAATGATCATGACATCATTATAGGACCGTATGTCAAATGTATATGTTTCTATATCATTTTTGGTCATCCTATGTCTAGTATGCACTTATAATTTATTCTGATTATCTCACGACGACCCTTTTGGCCCATTTACACATGATAGTACGATAAGAATGATATGTTACATTGGTACTCAGTTGAGTAAGGTACCAAGTGCCCGTTGCGGCCCTCCGATTTGGGTCGTGACATAAGTGGTATCCAAGCAGTTCTGTCCTAGGGAGTCTACATGCCGTGTCTAGTAGAGTTTTGTTTATGGGTGTGTTGTTCACCACACTTATAATCAGGAGGATACAGGGCATTTAGGACTGTCACTCTTTCTTTTTACTCTAGATCGTGTGGTAGAGCTGAGTTGTATGAAATCAATCTCCTAAATTCTACTATTCATAATGAAATGATGCCTACATCTAGAAACACAATTCATAAGAGATTGAATGTGGTTGTGGAAGAGGTTAGTCAGAGGAACTCAATTTTGCATCGTGCATATGATGAGTAAATGTGAGGTCTTCAGCAGACCATGTGTGTAATAAGATGTGTTAGTTTCTTGATAAGGAGCTCTAAGGCAAGAATATCTATCCACCCATTTGGTAAAAAGAAATTAGAGAATCAGAAGGTAGATACAAGTCTCAACAAGTAAAACAAGCAAGATGAAGAAGGGTACGAGGTACCTAGTTAATAAATATTATCAGTATTTATAACTCAGGCAGAGAAATATAAGTATTTTGAGTTACTTTCAGCAGTAACAGAGATATATACAATTGACCATACCCATCTCAATTATTCCCAGTGGGAGCTAACATATATAGTTTAAGAGCAGGATGAATATCAGGATCCCACTGGAGTTAGAGTAACCGAAAATTGTGGATTGATTGTTATCATTAGCTAACATTTCCGAAGTATAGTGAAAATGTGGTAATAGATCTCCTTGTGAGAGACCCATATGGTGCACTCTGTAATAGAACAGTCAGATATGAATACTCGAATGTTCAGAAATTTCAGATATGTTTACCTTAGTATAACTCCTGCCCCTAGTAAAAAAAAAGGAGAGAGAGAGAATGTTAGGCGTCCCAAAGAACCAGTAAGATGAAGCAGGGGGAGCTAAACGTTAAGGAACATTTTGTTGAAGTCTTTAGAATAAGGTGACAGAGAGAAATATTAGCAGGAGAATAAGAAGAGAGTTAATGAAACATTATGAGTAAGATATAATAAATGGGTGATAATGGTAAACCAAAATATGACAGGATTACAAAGTCTATAGTCAAGTGAAGGAAAAGAAAAGAGGAGACATGCCTTGAGACAATAAAAGTATAAGCCCTAAAATCATATCCTCATTTCGAGAAATCAATTGCTGAGTCCATCGTGATTACCAGAAAGAAAATTTAGACCCCCGAGTAATAGAAATTAGTATGGGATAGTAAACAAGAAAAAAATAGAAGATGAATTAGGGATCGAAGGAATTGGTAATAGTCAGCATTGTTTCAGAGATCGTGTTTCGACAATAATAGAATGACCAATTGAAGAATAACCTTGAAAGGTCATTCACGAAGATGCTTCCCTAAAGCAAGAAATATGAGCAGAGTTAAGCTTCAGGGACTAAATGTTCCAATTACACCAAGTGTCACGCTTGTGCGTAAGAGATTCAATTATCCTCGTTATAGAGGGGTTACCGCAAGGCGAATAATATGTGAGTGAAGATGTGAAAAAAATGGCCAAAGATGAAGAGGTAAATATAAAATGGTAAAGGAAGAACGTGTAAAAAGGTGAAAGGAATGAGATTGCATTTATTCAGATCCTACAGATATAATATGACTCCAGAACATTATGCAAGCATGATGCCAGGGAGAATCAATAAGGGTTTCGCACTCGATGATATTATTATGGGAATGAACACTTGATACATAAGGATTGTGTACGAGAGGTAAGTTAAGACAAATGACATAACCTAAGAGGCGTTACATATAATACATATATGAGAGTGAACCAACGGGTAGTCTGTATTTGATTCAGGAAGAGCCTAATTATGGCTAGATAGGAGGATACAGACAAATCAGTAGATCATGCAAGATAAATGTAGTGAAACCCAGCATAGGAAATTCAGTCTCTAAGATACGACATTGTAATCCTCGAGAAATATTCAGATATGAGTTGGGGTAGTAGAAGTTACAATATAAGTGTTACGAAAATAAACGAGAGTTCCACTAGGCAGACAACTGAAATTTCAATTCAGAAGCAACCCTACGAGCACAGGGGCACGAAGGTAAGTAACTAAGGATAATGATAGGCGAGTAAGAACATCAGAAATACCGTGGGGTATACAATGTAATAAGATCTCAACTTTACAAGAGCCAGAGGGTCTTGACTAAGCACTGCAACGAAAGACCAGCTTCGGAAATAAGGAAGAAGGCTTCAACATAAGCATAGCGACCTAAAGAAGAAATAGTCTTGTAACATCAGTCTCACTATAATATTGTATGCACTCCATAAGAAAGTGGCACCTATCGTGGCTAATGAATGGGAAGAAGAAAAAAATCAAGAGTTGATAATTGAGATGATATGAGATACAGGGAACACCAGTATTCGTGGGCACTAAGATAAGCAAAGTATCCATGTAGCAAGTGAAGAACGACAGGAAAAGTAATTGCTTACATTTAAAGACAACTGAGAAGGCATGAAAGGAAATCTATGGTGCTAGCATGTTAAAAGGAAGGTTGCGAGTAGTATAAATAGATATTCATAAGTCACAAGCTAAAGTATGGTAGAGCAACACAGTTTTAGCTAGACAGGAGTAAGGATAAGAAAAGGTGAATGAGA
This sequence comes from Nicotiana knightiana, assembly GCA_005239525.1. Taxonomy (NCBI): domain Eukaryota; kingdom Viridiplantae; phylum Streptophyta; class Magnoliopsida; order Solanales; family Solanaceae; genus Nicotiana; species Nicotiana knightiana. The sequence continues at coordinate 25,588 of ML413674.1, forward strand.
AGGTGATGAGAATAGGTAAGTCCTCGGGATTAAACCCATCACAACAAGAGAGCTGATGGTTTTTATAAAGTTATAAAAAGCTCAGTATAGCATGAGTGAACTCAAAAGAGCTTAAAACTAGGAGCATTTTAGAAGAGATGTAATGCTACCCTGGTAGTAAAGTAAGGGTGTAACTGTGATAAATGATAAGAGGATGACGTTTAGGCCATTGATTGAGTAATGATTTAAAGAAAAAAGGGATTTTATGAATGAAACAGGATTAGAATACCCACTCCCGCGATAGGATGAATCACATTGGGATGCTATGAAATACAGTTATTGGAGTATAGTATCTTCCCTAAGTGTATCAGGAAAATCACTTCAGATATTCCCCGATGAGACATGAGACCTAGTGACGATATATTACATAAGAGGTTTCAAGTTATCAGTGGTAGATTATAGATCAACATTAAAGTGAATCAACAGTAGATGGATGAAAGTTACAAAGTATGAAATGGGATTAGGCTGTCATTATTAAGATGAACAATAATAAGGAAGCATTAAATGGCTTTGATTTATACATATAGGATAAGCAGGGAGAGAGTAACCTGGAGTTGGGTGGAAGACCTCGATAATAATAAACTGAAGTAAGAGTTGTAGTACAGTATGACCTACCTAGTTGTGGTAAAGCCATAAGCATAGATAATTGAGGCCATGAAACAAAATATAGGAATAGTCATAAGTTCGAAAAAGTACCAAGCAAAGAACTTTAGTACACCTATAGATGCCCATAGGGAAAGCTTGTCAAAGTTCTGTATATGTTCCCAAAGTAAAATCTAGATATTGGCTAAATACTGGAGGAAAAATGAGAGACGAGTTGCATAGACACACATACAAGGACAAAGTTGTCTAGATTGCATGATAGAGGGTAGCAAGAATTACGAGATTGAAAGATTTTCGACCACAAGTAGTGGAGTGAGAAAGAGGCCTAAATGGGGGATTGCCCTAGCCTTTGAATTTATTCACTGAACAACTCCTTGGATGGAAAGGAAAATGTTAAAGTATTCGTAAGAGTTATTTCTTAAGAGATAGACAAGTGCATTAGTCAACATTTGAGGACAAATGTTCCAAGGGGGGAATGATGTTACACCCTATGTTTTCATATGTGAGAGTACGTCATAAGTTAATTGATGTAAGCTCAGAAATAAGATTATATTTGGAAGCATATAAAGTAAGCTAATGATGTTACCTTGGAGGTTACAAATATTTAAGATCATGAATAACGAGTACCAAGAGGGTTGGAAATCTTAGAAGCTAAACCAATTAAAGAAAATAAGTTTCGTCGAAACTAGACGAGTTTGAAATGTTATAACATGTACTTTAGGGTGAGACTATGGTTCATTACATGATAAGGAGGTTATGCTATGAGTTATGTTTGTCATATGATAGGTGTGTGCTACGTTTTGAAGTTAAGCAAGTTGTGGAACTAAAGTTGGAAAAGGTCTTCATTAGTTGCATTCATAAAATTGTTGAAACTTAGGTCAAATGTATCTGAGCTTTCTCCCAATATACTTGGAATTAGGGGATTATCTACCTACCAAATTGAATATTTATGATTCTAGTTTCCAACACATTAAACTGTTCATCGGTATGATGTAGGATTAGACAGACATTTGCAGTTTCGCGAGACTACGCAGACATCATAAGTGATAAGTAGGTGGGTCACTAAAGCCTTTTGAGAAAAACATTTCGTGTGTTATATGAGGCCTTATTGGGACATATTATATACCAAATTGAAGGTCCTGGAATGTAGTTTCCAACGCTCTAAATCATTCATTCATACGGCATCCGAATAAAAAGGTATAAGCGTTGGTGGATAGGCCAATGCTAGGGTGCCAAGCTAGCACCTCTTTGACTTTTCCAAAGTTGATATATATAAGTCTTAGGTTAGCTTTATCTTAATTTTTCAGTATAACAAGACCATAGAACACCCATAAACATATCCTAAAGTTATATTTTAGGGGTTCAAAGAAGATTATCATCTCGGGCATGAAATCGAGAAGCGATAACATCAAAATGATCCCTTCGACGTAAGTGTCATTATACCGCCTCTTTTTTATTTTTATTTGTAGTTAGAGTTTTGGAAGGTAATTCATTGTTAATAAACGTCTAATATCTGTATTTAAGTGTTTAAATATCAAGTAAGGTTGAAAAATGTGTTTCCTAATAGTTAGAACTCACGGGACGGTGATCGGAAGCTGTGAGTTCGAGTTATTTGACTTGTAGTGGACTGTTTGTGGGATGTGTCGTGTTGTCCTCTTGTGCTGATGTTTTATGGAGTTTTGGAGTATAAGAGGTGTGGGAATATAATTTATTATATTCCATTATTTTCTCTTTATTTGTATCATTTAATTAGTGTTTTTGAGTGAGGAAAATTGGGTGTTTTGAAGAAAACTTTCAAAATGAAAAATGATGATTTGTGGGACGAATTGGTATCCGAATTTGATAATTTTTGTATGGTTGAACTCGTATTGGAATGAGTTTTCGGGTTTTGTGAAATTTTTCGGATTCCAAGGTGCGAGCCCGGGGGTTGACTTTTGGGTTGATATTTTAGTTTTTGATAAAGATTGAGGCTTTATGATCCAGAATAGTTTCTTGTGAGTTTCATTTATTCTTTGAAGTTATTTTGGCTAGATTAATCCATCCATATGCTATTTCACCCGAGAAGTTCATTTGAGTATCAGTCTGTCTTTTTTGAGGTAACTATCTTGCCTAACCTTATGTGGGGGAACTACCCCTTAGGATTTGAGTTTTCTATGCTAATTGTATCATGTGAAATCCGTGTACGCAAGGTGAAGAGTACGTGCTCTGGCTTATTTAGGGAAAGTTGGCCTTTTAGGGTGCTTAGGTCCTTATATTCTCTGAGTATGAAGTTGTTTTTGTTATGATTTAGTTCCTAGATACTAGTTTCACACACATGCTTAAACTGGAATTGATTGCTTCATGATCCACTCTATTGCTTATTCGACTCTTATATGACTTAACTGAAGTTGTTACCTCTTCTATTGCCATGCCATCCCTTCCTAATTGCTTCTCCTTAATTGAAAGTATAATTATCTCTTCTGTAATTGTTCATCCTTAGTTGAGGTTATGATTACCTTCCCGCTGCCTATCCTTAATATAATTTGTTGTATTTCTTTTGTAATTTTCCAAAATTAAAAGAAATTTAGATATCCTTATTTGGAATTATTTGACTTGTGTTAGTTCCTTGTTTTTGAACTTCACATTGTGGGATCGTTTTTACATATTATTTTTCTCCCATGTTGAGTTGTTCTTAGTACGACTAGTATTCTCTATTGTGGTCATTCCTTTTGAGCTAGTTCTACCATTTCTTTGTGATCTAAAGTTCTTGAGTTAATTTACTTGTCGTGATCTTGTATTATTGTCATTGTTGTTGTTGTACTTGTTTTTGTGATGCACGAGGTTTCTGTCGTGCGGTTGTTGTTATTGTGATGCATGAGGTTTCTGACGTGCTGTTTTTACTATTGATATTTGCACATGTGACGTGACAAGGCGGGTTATATATATATGTGTGGGTTGTGCATGTGGTGAGACAAGGTGGAAACATTATTATGCACGTGTGGTGAGACAAAGAAGGCATTTATTTTATTAATTGAGCATGTGGCGAGACAAGGTGGGTATGTCAGGGATTTATTTGTGAAGACTTGTGATGGCCCGGAGGCATTCTTGTTGTTGATATTTTTGTAGTGGTGTACTTACCTGTGTGAGTTTTATCTCGTGGAAAATTGTGGGGAGACATTTTACGTGCTGTACATCATCTCTATACTTACTAGCTGGCATGAACTAAGTTAGGACAATTGCACAAGCATACACAAAGTTAATCAATCTTATCGGTTAAGAGGATCGATCTTGATATTTTTGAGTATAGATGCACGCCCTTCTTTACTTGCCTTCTATGTGAGAAGGGCTCTATTGGAACGTGAGTCGTTAGTTCGGTTATAAATTTTAATGAGAGCACAGGATGTCATGTGTTAGGGTTCAGGAATTGGGACCCGTAGACTGTGAATATTCTGAGGTTCGGTACCTCGTGGAGGTTATTGGCTAAAACCTAGTGTGAACGCGGCCGTTTTTGCGGAGTTGCTACTTGTCCTTCCTTTATTTGTGATTCACCAGACTTAAATTGTGACCCGCTCATTCTATTGTGTCATTATTATGGTGTTCTGCTGTTAGTTGTGGCTTTCCTTTTTCTTACTGTAAATTACTGTATTATTTTGTCATTATGCATAGTCTTTATATAGATACCGTACTCTGTTGTTTCTACACTTATACTTGCTCAGGTTATTTAGTCCAGTAGGTGCCTTGACCGATCCTCGTCACTACTCCACTGAGGTTAGTCTTGATACTTGTTGGATACTACTGTGGTGTACTCATATTACACTTTTGCATATTTTTATGCGGATCCAGGTATTTCGAAGTAGTTGATTGTTAGCTAGCTGTGCGGATTGTTGTTGTGGAGAATCAAGGTAAATCTGCTACTGCGCTCGCAGCCTCCAGAGTCAGCTTCTAGTTTTTGTATTGCACTGTTATCCTTATTTTAGAACAACTGTATTTAGAGATTTTATAGCAACTCTGCAGAGCATATGACTTGTACTACCGGTTTTGGGAGTGTAAAGTTTTATAGAGATTTCTATTTCAAAATTGTTAGATGTTATTTAAATATTATTTTTATTTCAATTAATGTTAGGCTAACCTAGTCCCTAAGACTAGGTTATATCACGACTCTTAACAGAGGGAGAATTGAGTCGTGACATAATCATCCCTCCAAACTGAAATGGTTCAAGTGACATTGCATGCACAATAAATTCATTAACCCCTTATATAAATTCCTCCCTCAAAAACCTACGATTAGAATAATTCTAATTATACATCCAACTATGATATTCAAATTCAATCTACACAGAGAACAAATAAATTGCATGTTATATTAATTGAGTATTCAAATTAATTTATAGTTTAAGTTACATAATAAAATTTAGTAAAAATATGGTAAATTTAAATAATTTGAGTGCTTGTTAATTTGAAAGTTCATATATATCCCTAAATAAGTTCTTTTAAAATTTAATTACACCATTAAAGGGCAATATAATTAAAAAAAAATAAAATTAGCTAACCCTAGAATTAGTAATAATTAGACTAACATATTTAATTAGAATGGATTAAAAATACTATGTGAACCAACTCAACTAGTATTAATCATAACTAATAAACCCTAAATATAAGGTACTACACATTAAACCATAATATAATCATAATCAATATAATTGAAAGTATTAAAATTAGCTAATCCTAGTATGATCATAATCTTCTAACATAGAAAATGCTAGCATAAACATAAAATTTAGTTAAAAATTAACTAAATTCTATCTCATACAATCGAAATAATTAAAATTACTTTAATTAAAAAATGTGGACAACTAACCTTGAAAGAGAAGAGAGCGGGTTTGAGGCAATGGTAGAGGAGGCAGTCGCGTTGTCGGCGGAGCAGTGGTGCCGGAGGAGGCAGTGGCAGCGACCTAGCGAGGAACAGTGGCGGGGCAGGGGAAGGAGACTTCCGAGGACTTTGTTTTGGGTGTGAAGGGAGATAGGAGTAGATTTTGGGTGGGAATTTAGGGGAATCGCGGTAGATCTAATTTGAAAATTTCCTACCGAAATCAATCGGTATGTTTAAGTGACCTTTGATATTTCTGACAGAAATTGTAACGACCAGACCAGTCATTTCGAGCTCTAGCGCGTCGATCAACGATTTGAGGCCTTGAGTAACTTTACTTCAGTTATTTTATGAATTGTATGCGTGGTCAGAATTAAAATTTGGGAAATTCAGTGTTGATTTGGAAAGAAATTCTAAATTCGAAAGCTTTAAGTTGGAAGGGTTGACTAAGGTTTGACTTTTGAATAAACGACCTCAGAATCGGGATTTGAAGATTCCAGTAAGTTCATGTGATGATTCCAGTAAGGCAAGATTCCAGTAGATTCCAGTTTCAGCACATATTATGTAAAGTTGGCATTTTGGAAGTTCTAGAACATCATAAGTTTTGTTAGAAGTGGATTTTGATGTTATCAATGTCCGTTTGGTTTGAGGCTTCAACTAAGTTCGTAGCATGTTTTGGGATGTGATGGTACGTTTGGATGGGGTCCCGGGGACTTCGGGTTTGAAACAGATTGGAAACGGATTGGAATTTGGATTTGAGAAGAAGGTGTTGCTGCTGAACACTGGTGTAATCGCACTTACGGAAAGAGTGGTCATAGGTGCGATCACACAAGTGCGAAAGTGCGATCACGCATGTGCGATTTTTGTGAAGAAGGTCCGAGGGTGCATGTGCGAGAAAGATTCCACATTTGCAAATAAGAGATGTGGAGAAGGGGTTGCAGAAGCGGTGCTGGGTTACAGGTTGTGGTTGCACATGTGCGATGGAATTTATGCACCTCCGAGCTTGTAGTTGCGAGATTTTGGTCATAAAAGTGGGAGGGGGACTTAGGATGAAGGAGCGCAGAAGCGAAGGAATTTCGCAGAAGCGGACCCGCAAAAGCAGACTTTTGTCTGCAAAACCAAAGTGTTGGAAGTCAGGGGGTTTTTGCAGATGCGATGTTTGGACCCCACCTGCGAACCGCATATGCGGTAAAGTGACCGCAGGTGCGATGATCATTTGCAGAGGGCCCTTCTAAGTACATGAGTTTGGCTCATTTTCATTTCATTCTTCCCTGAGAACAGACCTTGGAGCGATTTTGGAGCGTCATTTTCATCGCCTATCATGAGGTAATTACTTTCTACAATTTGTCAGTTAAATATACGAGTTGGCCTTGAAAATACATGAAATTGTGGGATCTTAAGAGAAAACCTAGAAATTGGTATTTTTGGAATTTTACCACGAAAGAATTATGAATAAATAATCTATTTGTGTTCGTGGTGTTATGGGTAAAGTTTATCTTAAACAAATTTCAGAATCCGAGCACGTGGTCCCAAGGGTTGATTTATTGACTTATTGAGCGGAGTTGGGAAGTGTGATGAATTAATTAATTATGATTGGAATAATTTTTTATTGGCTTCTATGATTTTTTGACTAGGTTCGGAACGTTTGGCTCGGAGTTGAGGGGTCATCTTATGTTTTATGACTTATTCCATGATCATTAGCCTTAAAAATCTTATAATTATCCTTCTCGATATGCGTGCATAGTCCCGGCATAATTTCGGAAAGCCTTTATGTGAAAATATAAGAAATAATAATTTTTAGAGTGAAATCTTTGATTTTTGTTGGCTTTGGCCAGCGTTTTGAGTAGACGGACCCGGACCCCTATTACGACACTCTCGGGAGGTCCGTAGTAAAATATGGGACTTGGGCGTATGCCCAGTATTGAATTCTGAGGTCCCTAGCTTTAGAAACCAATTTTTGAAGAAAATTGTTATGTTGGATTTTAAAGGAAATAAAGAAATTAATTAAATGTTTGAACTTGTTGGTACCAGGACCGTATTTTGGTTCAAGATCCCGGTACAAGTTTAAATACCATCTGTGAAATTTGGTTGAAATCGGAGTTCATTTTGCGTGATTCGAACGTCCGGTTGAGAAAATAGTGAATTTGAAATGTCCTCGAGGAAATCATGAGGTTTGAGGTTAAATTCGTAGTTTTAGATGTTATTTTTGTGATTTTATCGCACGAGCAAGTCCGTATGATGTTTTTAGACTTGCGTGCATGTTTGGTTTGGAGCCGGGAGGGCTCGGGTGAGTTTTGCATAGGCCACAGAGTGATTTAGACTTAATAAAATTTGATGGTGCTCTTCAGGTCGCATTTGCAATCAGAGGGGCTGGGAGGTGACTTCGCATTTGCGAAGTTTATTGTTGCAATTGCGACTCGATCAGAGGCCGCATTTGCGAACACCCGTTCGCATTTGCGATAACAACAGGCCCGGCCAAGCTTCGCATTTGCTAAGTGAAGGCCACATTTGCGAACCTGTGATCGCATTTGCGATAACTGCAGCTGCTCAAATACGTTTTTAGACGGGATTTTCACCCATTTTTCAATTCTCTTGAACCCTAAACCTCCATAGGCAATTTTCAAAAGACCAAAACCTTTCCAAATCATAGGTAAGTGATTCCTAACTATTTTCTTTCAATCTTTTATTGCTTTTAACAAGATTTCAACCTAGAATCTAGAATTTTCATGGTAGAATTAGGGATTTTTGGGTAGAACTTAGGAATTTAGACCTCGATTTGGGGTCGGATTTCATAACTAATTACATATTCGGGCTCGGGGGTGAATGGATAACCGGGTTTTGGTCCGAATTTCGTATTTTAACCAAGCTGGCTCAGGGTCGATTTTTGACTTTTCGGGGGAAATGTTAGGAAACTTATAATTATGCATTGGAGTTGGTTTCTTTAGAAATAATTGATGTTATTAAGTAGATATTGACTAGATACGTGTGGTTTAGAGGTGGAAAATAGAGGAAAAGCGATAATTGAGAGTTGAGTTGGCCGTTGGATTGAGGTAAGTGTTTGGGATAACTTTGACTTGAGGGATTAGCAATCCCCGACTTAAATTCTATGTGAACTTACATGTGTGTGGTGTATAGGTAAGGTGAAGAGCACCTATGCGCCACCAAATTATCTGTTTAGCATGTTCCCTCCCCCGTTTCCAATTTATTATATTCTTGTCTTAATTGTTTCATGACTATTGATGCTTCCATGTCTACTTGTTTTGTCCACATGTTTTGTTAAATATATATTTTTTCACTTATTCAAAAGTATTACTTGTTATTTAGCTTCATTGTGGTACATTAATGGTTGAGTTGGTGGTTAGTGTTTTATGATACATTCCGGGATGGCATGAGATTGTAGATGGCTAAGGAGTCTGGGAGCGATATTTCTTTCCAAGATGCGGCAATGTGGCCAGACGGGTAGAGATGGTTCTTGGACAGGGAGGTCAGGGGTCAGATAAGAGACCTCATCATTCCGGTGGTTTCAGCTGCACCGCATCTGGAGGCAGGGGTACTTTTGGTAGAGGCCATCCTCCTAGGCCATTCCATTCAGCTCTCCAGGCATCCCATAGTACCCTAGGTGGTCGTGGTTCTTATGTGCCTCCTTCTATTCAGCCTTCCTGTAGTGCACCACCAGCTCATATCAGAGCACCTCCTCTTTAGAGTTTTTATCGTGGACAGCCGGCTCGTCAGGGTCAGTCTCAATTTTCACAACCCAAGTATCACGATGGGTGTTTTGAGTGTGGTGATTATGGGCATATTTGGAGAGCCCGTCCGAGATTATCGGGTGTTCAGCCATAGTATCAGGGTTCCCGTGACATGGTTCTGGCACCAGTTGCTACAATTCCTGCTCAGCCAGCCAAAGGCAGAGGCCAGACAGTTTGAGCTAGGGGTCATACTGTTAGAGGTGGAGGTTAGGCCGCTAGAGGTGGAGGCCCGCCTGTCAGAGGTCGTCCCAGATATATGTGGTTCAGAGCCAGGCGTGAGGCTGAGTCCTCTGATGCTGTTATCACATGTACTGTTTCAGTTTGCAGTAGAGATGCTTCAATCCTATTTGATCCGGGGTCTACTTACTCTTATGTGTCCTCTTATTTTGCTTAATATTTCATGGTGCCCCGTGATTCCCTGAGTGCCCTTGTATATGTGTCCACGCCCGTGGGGGATGTTATTGTGGTAGATCGAGTTTATCGCCCCGTGCATGGTCGTTATTGGGGTCTTGAGACCAATGTAGATCTTTTGCTTCTTGATATGGTTGATTTTGATGTTATATTGGGCATTGAATGGCTATCACCTTACCATGCGATCTTGGACTGTCATGCCAAGATAGTGACCTTAGCCTTGCCAGGGTTTCCTCGATTAGAGTGGAGGGGGACCCCTGGTCATTCTTCCAGCAGGGTTGTTTCTTATATGAAGGCTTGGCGTATGGTCGAGAAGGGATGTTTTACCTATTTGGCTTATGTTCGTGATTCTAGTGCTGAGGTTCCTTCTATGGATTTCGTGTCTATTATTCGAGAGTTTCCTGAGGTATTTCATGCTGACCTGCCGGGGATGCCACCCGACAGGGATATTGACTTTTGCATTTATGTGGCTCCGGGCACCCACCCCATTTCTATTCCACCATACCGGATGGCCCCGCCAGAGTTGAAGGAGTTGAAGGAAAAATTACAGGATTTTCTTGATAAAGGCTTCATTAGACCTAGTGTTTCGCCTTGGGATGCACCAATTTAGTTTCTAAAGAAGAAGGATGGGTCAATGAGCATGTGTAGAGATTATCGGCAGCTGAACAAGGTCATGATCAAGAATAAGTATATGTTTCCAAAGATTGATGATTTGTTTGATCGGCTTCAAGGTGCCAAAGTATTTTCAAATATTGACTTAAGATCTGGCTACCATCAGTTGAGGATTAGGGCGTCCGATGTCCCTATGACAGCTTTTCGAACGTGGTATAGGCATTATGAATTTTTGGTGATGTCTTTTTGGTTGACCAATGCCACCGCAACATTTATGGACATGATGAACCGAGTGTTCAAGCCTTACCTGGATTCATTTGTTATTGTGTTGATTGATGACAATTTGATAGACTCCCGCGGTCAGGAGAAGCATGAGCAGCACCTCCGGATAGTGCTCCAGACTTTGAGGGACAGTCAGTTGTATGCTAAATTTTTGAAGTGCGAGTTTTGGTTAGGTTCAGTTGCTTTCTTTGGTCACGTCGTATCAACAGAGGGTATTCCGGTAGATCCTAAGAAGATTGAGGTTGTCAAGAGCTAGCCTAGATCCACTTTAGCTACGAAGACCAGAAGCTTCTTGGGTTTGGCTGGTTATTATCGTCGATTTGTGGAGGGGTTTTCATCTATAACAACCCCGATTACTAAGTTGACTCAGAAGGGTACCTCGTTTAGATGGTCGGACGAGTGTGAGGCGAGCTTTTAGAAGCTCAATACAGCTTTGACTACAACACCGGTGTTGGTATTACCATAATATTCAGGATCTTACACGGTATATTATTATGCCTCCCGTGTGGGGCTCAGGGCAGTGCTGATCCAGGAGAGCAGGGTAATAGCATATGCGTCCCGTCAGTTGAAGGTTCATGAGAAGAATTACCCTGTTCATGACTTGGAGTTGGAAACCATTGTTCACGCGTAGAAGATTTTGAGGCACTACCTTTATGGCGTGCCATCTGAGGTTTTCACGGATCATCGCAACCTTAAGTATTTGTTCAAGCATAAGGATCTCAATTTGAGGCAGAAGAGATGGTTAGAGCTATTGAAAGTCTATTATATCACGATACTGTATCATCCGGGAAAGGACAATGTGGTGGCCCGATGCATTGAGTAGGAAGGTAGTGAGTATTGTCAGCCTTGCTTTTATTCCGGTCGGCGAGAGACCACTAGCTTCAGATATTCAGACTTTGGCCAATCAGTTTGTGAGGTTGGATATTTCAGAGCCCCACCGTGTTTTGGATTGTAAGTCGCTCAGTCTTATTTGTTTGAGCATATCAGAGATCTTCAATATGATGGTCCTTAGGGACACAGTTCGACACGGTGGTGCCAAGCAGGTTACAGTTGGAGATGACAACGTTTTGAGGATGCAAGGTTGTATATGTGTGCCTAATATTTATGGGCTTCATGATTTTATCCTTGAGGAGGCTCACTGTTCTCAGTATTCCATTCACCCAGGCGCTGCCAAGATGTACCAGGACCTACGACATCATTATTGATGGAGGAGGTTGAAAAACGATATAGTTGCTTATGTGGCTCGGTGCCTGAATTATCAGCAGGTGAAGTATGAGCACCAGAGACCCAATGGTTTACTTCAGCAGATGGAGATTCCTGAGTGGAAGTGGGAGCATATCACTATGGACTTTGTTGTTGGACTCCCACGGACTCAAAGAAAGTTCGACGTTGTGTGGGTTATTGTGGATAGGCTGACTAAGTTAGCGCACTTCATTCCTATGGCAGTCACATATTCCTCAGAGCGGTTAGCAGAGATTTATATTTGGGAGATCGTCCGTTTTCATGGTGTTCCCGTGTAATCATTTTTGATCGAGGTACGCAGTTTACCTTGCACTTTTAGAGGGAAGTTCAGCGTGAGTTGGGTACGCGGGTCGAGTTGAGTACAACATTTTATCCTCAGACGGACGGACAGTTCGAGCGTACTATTCAGATCTTGGAGGATATGCTCCGTGCCTGTGTCATTGACTTCGGAGGTTCTTGGGACTAGTTCTTACCGTTAGCGGAGTTTGCCTACTATATATGGCTAAAATTAGAGAGCCCGATTTTACGGTCACTACGACGCTCAGAAGGCTCGTAGGTTCAAGTTTTGGCATCGAGGGACCATATCGAAGGCCCTCGACCTCAAGGCAGTGCAAACTGAACATCAACGCGGAAAGGCGGGAGACGCCCGAGGGGCAGGTGGTTAAAGCTGACAAAGTATACAAAATAGTACAATCCCGTACCGTGGAATTAGATGGATGTACAAACCATGTCTCTTTGTATTAATTACATATGTTACATTGGGATTCCCCCTCATATATAAAGGGGACCCTTGTCACTTTGTAACATGACATGATACTCAATATACAAGAACAAGAACTTCCTCTGCTCTTTAACTAAAAACTTTCTCTACAATTGCTTCATTAATTTATTGCTTCTCATTTATTGTGTTCTTGAGTTATTCTTCATTTATTAATTTTTATTGATCATAAATAGGTCACTCTTAAGGCCTTCAGCACTGTTATACCGTTATCGACAACCCATTGTCAAGCTTCTAAATCTCGACCTCGAGGCCCTTACAGACCACCTTCAGGACCGATCTCCCCGCTGCTCATTTTGCATATTCGTGTTTCTTTTTGCTCTTATTTCGTTTCCTCGCTTCACATTCAACATCTATTACCTAATCAATCGGTATTAAAACAGATCACGTATTCTTAGAACCACATAATCAAGTATAATTGTAATTATCATTTTTCAGGTAAATAGTTTGGCGCCCACCATGAGGTTAAAAATAATAGTGATTTTTTTAGTACTGGTTTTCTAAAAACAGAAGTTATCCTTACACTTTTTCTTGTCTAAGAATCTTCAATTTTAGGTCAGAAAATGTCAAACTCAGTGATGGAACATGAAAACAACGGCCCTGAGGACCATGGAGAGAATGTCACAACTACTTCAGGTATCAGTGCATGACCACAAAACCTTGAAGGGGAACCAGTGCATATCCCTATCTATGAAGGTTCGCGCAACGCTCGGCATGTCGATATAAGCTCTCATACAGACATAAGTATATGCGAAGGAGATCAACATGAGGCACAGAGATCCATTGCTCATAGGGAGAGAGAAGTTAGCCTTCACGTCATTTTTGAGATGTTACAAGCACAACAAGTGGCCATTGCTCAGCTGCAAAGCCATCAAAAAACTTCAAGCACAGCGCCACCGGAAATGGCTCCTCGAGGTGAACAGGCACCGGAAAGGTCGAGCAACAACGGGTCAGCAGCCGACCCCGCTATTATGAAGATGCTCGAGGACCTAGCAAAAAGGATTGAGTCAGGCGAAAAGAAGATAGAAGCCAACGACAAAAATGTGGAAACCTATAACTCGAGGGTCGACCAGATCCCCGGCGCACCCCCGATTTTTAAGGGTATAGATTCAAATTAGTTCGTGCAAAAGCCATTCCCATTGAATCCGACTCCGAAGCCCATCCCGAAGAAATTCAGAACGCCCGATCTCCCGAAATACAACGGGACCTCGGACCCCAATGAGCACATTACTGCCTACAGTCGTGCTGTGAAAGGTAACGACCTAAGAGATGATGAGATTGAGTCAGTTCTATTGAAGAAATTCAGGGACACTATCCAAATGGGCCATGATGTGGTATCATAACCTGCCCCCAACTCGATAGATTCATTTGCCATGATGGAAGACTTTTTCGTAAAGGCACATGTTGGTGCCATCAAGGTAGCTACAAGGAAATCTGATGTCTTCAAAATCAAACAAAGAGAGAACGAGATGTTGAGGGAGTTCGTATCCTACTTCCAACTGGAATGAATGGAACTACCACCGTTATCCGGCGATTGGGCAGTGCAAGCCCTCACTCAGAGCTTGAATGAGTGAAGCTCAATAGCTTTGAAGCAGTTGAAGCAAAACTTAATCGAGTACCCCGCCGTGGTGTGGGCGGATGTACACAACAATTATCAGTCGAAGATCAGGGTCGAGGATGACCAATTGGAATCACCCTCGGGCTCAGTATATCCTAGCAGAGTCTTAGCAAAGGAATCGAGGCTTCCAGAAAGAGAGCCAAGGCTGAACAAAGAAAGGTATCAACCATACATAGAGAATCAGAGGAATATCCCAAGGCGTCACATACCTCGAAGTGATCAAAGGATGGACCAAGGCCAAAATCCTCGGGGACTTGTAAACAAGGAAAGATTCGACAGGCACACGGGGCCGATAGAAGTACCCCGACTATCCGAGTACAATTTCAACATTGATGTATCAGATATAGTATCAGTCATAGGTAAAATCAAGGACACCAGGTGGCCAAGGCCCGTGCTATCAGATCCTTCTCAAAGGAACCCCAACTTGATATGCGAATTTCACAGTACGCACGGCCATAGGACCGAGGACTGCAGATAGCTCCGAAAAGAGGTAGCTCGACTGATTAGCAAGGGGCACCTTCGAGAGTTCCTCAGTGACCGGGTCAAAAACCAATTCTGGGAAAGAGAGGAGAAATGGAAAAATGAAACAGAAGAACCACGACATGCCATCCACATGATTATCGGAGGAGTCGACGTCCCCCAGAGACCCATTTTCAAACGAACAAAAGTATCCATCACCAGAGAAAAGCGAACTCGGAGCTACACGCCTGAAGATGCCCTTTCATTCAACGAAGAGGACATCGAGACCTTGTCTCACACTCATAATGACACACTAGTAATTTCTTTTCTTTTGAATAAATTTAAAATTAAACGTGTGCTCGTGGATCCAGGTAGCTCGGCCAACATAATTCGGTCGAGGGTGGTAGAGCAACTCGATTTGCTCGACCAGATCGTGCTCGCTTCTCGTGTCCTCAACGGATTCAATATGGCTAGCGAAACAACGAAACAGGAAATCACCCTCCTAGTCAGCATGACCGATACGACTCAAAACACCAAGTTCCATGTCATCGAAGGCGACATGAGATACAACGCATTGCTCGGAAGGCCATGGATTCACAGTATGAGAGCGGTACTGTCAACCCTTCATCAAATGATGAAGTTCCCCACAAAGGATGGAATAAAAATGGTATATGGGGAACAACACGCGGAAAAATAAATGTTCACAGTACACGACGTGGCGCCAACGCCGACACCGACACCTGCTACATCGAGGGAGCCAAAAAACAAACAAGTAGCCGAGTAAGCAGTCACAAACTGCATCCTCCATGAATGATTAAAGGACCGTGTCGTGTCCTCGGAACAGGTAACGAAAGAATATCAAGTCTTCAACGCCACCATGGTTAAGGTACGACCCTCTCCCTTTTCCCTCACATTTTACACTAACCTATGTGCAGGTGCTTGAATAAAAAGAACCGGAGAACCCTCCAGCTCGAAGAGCTTATGTTTTAAAGTATGTGTTGCGCTCTTTTTCCCTCACGGTGGATTTTATCCCAAGTGGGTTTCACCGACGAGGTTTTTAACGAGGCAACACCCATATGCTACCTGAGGAGAACTCACCAAATATTCAAGGCTTCTCTCCGATCAACGTCAAATACTGGGGGGCATCCCCCCGGGAGATCACTAAAATATGCATAAGAGGGTCTCGATAGGAGAATGATGTACTGGACCAAACATTCGAATGAACCGTGTCCACATAGAATGATCGAATCTTCAATGGTAAAAACATTTATACTTGTACCAAGTAATCGGAGAAGAATATTTCATCATTAAAACACTTCGCATGTCAGAAAAGTCTATTATTATTAAAAGAAGCGGCCCCAAGGCCCAAAATCCACCGACCACTCGGGAACTGTCCTCGACAGTCATCCCATCGAGTCACCGAAAACTCGAAGCCATAAGACCTCAGAGCCGGCAACTTCAAACAACATAAGCCATCCATGAGGCAACATCAAACAACATAAGCCCTCCATAAGGCAATATCAAACTCTGGCTCTGGCACTGTCCTCGATAGTCAACTCATAGCCATAAGACATTAGGGCTGGCAACTTAAAACTCATAAGCCCTCCATGAGGTAACATCAAAACTATAAGGCCTCAAGCAAGGCATACACTGACTCATAAGACCTTAGAAAGGCATAATCCTGATATCAAATTCAAGGCTATATATCGAACTTATAAGACCCCTAAAAAGGCATACCCTCGATATTGACGCAGAGGTTATCTCACTCGGGGACTAAAATACTACGGCCAAATACAAATTACCACCGTCATAAGGCTCCGGCCAAACTAAAAGCGACTTGGAGACTTTCAACTATCACCATAAAAATTAAAGGTCGTACCGACCTAAAGCATAAGATCCCAAGTCTCCAGCTACACTAAAGGCCATACCGACCTAAAGAATAGAGTCCAAGTCGCCAGCTACAGGCCGTACCGACGAAAAGTACCTCAGAGCCAATTTAAAAACCTAAGGGCCGATGAGCTCGAGCCGAATCTGACTCAAAGACTGAGCTCAAAATGGGTAACTAAAGCGCCTAAGGGCCAAACGCGTAAGAACCTGGGTCGCCAGCCACACCGAAGGTCGTACCGACCCTAATACGTAAGAGCCCACGGGCCAGCCTAAAAAGCCTCAGGGCCAATTTATAACCCCAAGGGTTTTATCTCGAAGTTCAATTTAAAAACCTAACGGTCGATGAGCTCGATTCGAATACGACTCGGAGACTGAGCCCAAAACAGTTAACTAAAGCACCTAAGGGCCAAATGCATAAGAGCCCACGGGCCAGCCTAAAAAGCCTCAGGGCCAATGTATAACCCCATGGGTTTTATCTCGAAAACCAATTCATCGGGCTGATTATTGACAAAGAAACTCAAAATAAACAAAGAATCTTTCATATATGTATGTACATTACAAATTGCATTTACAAGGCTCCCACATGAGTTTTTACAAAGAAAAAAAGAAGGAAAACCTAATCTACTCTAGAGACCAGCTCCCCCGGAAGCCTTCAGATAAGAGCATCAACACCAGAAGAAAGGAAAAACTTGGCATCGATCTCATCCGCCTTGGCCTACTTTATCTCTTCCGAGAGATCTAAGCCCTTAGCATGAATCGCTTCAAGCGTCTCCTTCCGATACCTGCATCGGGCATATTCATTACCCCTCATCTCTCTATCAGAAGCTCCCCTCAGCTCATCCCGAGCCTCGACAACATCTTTCAAATAGACTGCCACCTTCTTATCCGCCTTCACCCAAACTTCTTCAACTTCAGCCCGAGCGTCTACGACCTCGGCCTTCAGATTTAAAAGATCAGTCTCGAGCTTGACAATCCTACCCGTCTGAATCGAGCTATCTTCTCGGGCATTCAGAAGTTGTATCTCGAGGGCAGCAGGCTTGCCCAAAGCATTCCTTTGGACTGCAACATATACGCCTATTTTCACCTTCAACGCTTGGCATTCGGAATTAGCTTGCCCGACTTCCCCCCCAAAGGCGCTCCAACGCTTCGGTCTTTCCTTGTAGTTGAAGAATAAAAGCATTAGTTCCCAAAAGTGAGAAAGGAAGCACATATTCCTTCGGGGTAAGGGTGGTTACTTGACGCTCGATATTGCCTTCATAGTTCCGACTCTGATGCATCTCCGCCCGAAGATGAATCAACTCTTTTTTCTTCTTATTGCAAAGAAGCTTAAGAGATCTTTCCTTACCCAAATCTTCCCACAACCTGGTCTCACAGTGAAGTAGCTCGAACTTGAGTTTGTCAAAAACCTACAGAAGTGAAACTTCAGATTCAAAGAATGATGATTCATAGCTAACAATCCAGCAAGGCCGATCGGAACTCACCTCGGAACAGAGCCGTTGAGCCTCCTCAAAAGTTTAACACGCATCTACTGGCCAAGACCCATTGGCCCCAGTTGAACCGCTCTCAATAGGGGCATGCCCACTCTAAACTCACTTGGTTCGGGCGGCCCCTGGTTCCGAGCGTCCCTCAAAGTACCTTCGAGGGCAGAAGCAGATGATGGTGGAGTACTTTTTCTCTTCCTCTCTCGAGGAACCTCTTCTTCAAAATTAGAGGTTTCAGGCCTGGTAGAATCGGCAACCTCGAAAGGGCCCCCGCTCGAGCCATAGACAAAGAATCACCCCCCCG
>ML413685.1:0-62500 GCA_005239525.1 Nicotiana knightiana
GATATCTGGACTTAAAATCCTATATTACTTGTCGACCACGTACACTTGCGTATGCATTGGGAATTCAACCAACACGGGTCGTACGCCACGACGAGGATTACAGGATGGGATCGGGCCGTACGCCACGGCGAGGATTCCTGGATGGGATCGGGCCGTACGCCACGGTGAGGATTTCAGGATGGGATCAGGCTGTACGCCACAACGAGGATTACAAGATGGAATCGGGCCGTAAGCCACAGCGAGGATTATAGGATGGGATCGGGCCGTACGCCACGACGAGAATTACAGGATGGGATCGGTCTGTACGCCACGACGGATATCAACCTTGGTGGATTTTGGATTGTTATATTATGTCTAATATCAATATGCTTGGTTATTGTCTTTAATGCATGTTGTTTTCCTTACATCTTGCTTACTTTATTACTGTTGGACCTTAGCGAGTATTGGGTCGACTTCTCATCACTACTTCTTATAGATTAGGCGGGATACTCACTGGGTACATATTTATGTATGTACTCATGCTGCACTTTCTTTTCTTCTGTACTTGACTGTACAGGTCCGGAGGTTGGTACGTCTGATCATTAGTCCGGTGCTATATACTCACCGAGGTTGGTTATACTTCACGGTGAGCTGCTCTTCGTGGCGATGCCTGGCAGCACCTTGGAGTTTCCTTTTTTTTTATTTTCCCCGTCTATTTCATTCAGACTATGGGATTGTATATATTTATGTATTCTAGTGTATTCTGATAGTTGCCCGCGACACTAGTTCCTGGCACACACGTGCGTACATTTTGGGATTTTGGGCTGCATATTTCATACATATGCTTATCTTTTGACTCACGTATTAGATGTCTTATTTTCACGTCACCGGCTATTATCATGTAATAAAATGCTTAAAACTGGTAAAAGTTGGATTAATTAATCACATGGGAAGGGTAATACTTAGTATAATTTATGTTGTCTTGTCTAACCCTATTGCTGGGTTCCATCATGACCCGTGTGGGAAATTGGGTCGTGACAACGTGGTATTAGAGCTTTAGGTTCACGTAGTCTCATGAATCATATGCAAACCCAATAGAGTCTTGCAGATCGATACGAAGACATGTGTACTTATCTTCGAGGGGCTACAGGGCTGTTAGGAGTACTTCCCTTCTTGATTCTTCATCGTGCGAGTTGATTCCTTTCAGGCTTATGCCTATGTTCATTCCTACTCAATCTTACGCATCGTGAAGCGCTTGCTATGGATTAGGAATTTGAGGAATGGGAATGATGCTACAAATATAATCCAAGATTCTTCTATGTGTAAAAGTGGTTGTTGTTATGGCCCTGGAAACAGGTAATGTGTTATTTCAACTCAGTATCTATGTTTCTGGGATCCTTAAGGCCATGCTCGTGTGGTGATGATGTTTGCAATTAATTGTCGCGCGGTGATGATATGATGATAGAATGCTTGCCCGTACGTTGGGGGTGATGAATGGTTGAAGGGAGGTCTTCTTAGAGTTTGATTTCGGGATTTCGCTCTTTTACTTCCGGCATAGGAATGGCATTTGGATTCTGGATGGTGTGGTTGGAGTATAAAGTAGTAAGACTGGATGTTTTCAAGTGGGGTGGGATTTGCCCCTGTGACGTGTAGTCGTCGTCATTGATCGGTTGGAATGTATTAGGTTCGGCTGTGTCATGGTTTCTTCGGTTGTGTGGGGTGAGTATTGAGAATAAGTGTTGAAGAATGCGGTTGGAAAGGATCGTGTTATAAAAGGAGAGAGGGTCTCCGTAAGGTCTAGAGTGGTGCTAGGAGTGGCTTCGGGCTAAGTGGGGGAGTCCCACCATCTGCAGTAGGGTTGTAGGGTTGTCTTGTCATAGGGTTGTGAATGGTCAGCGTAATGGCAAGTTATTTCAGCTAAGGGAAAGGAGTAAAATGATCATTGTGCGTGGGATTTGATGAATATGTGCAAAAGTTAGCCCTGTCGGGCCAGGGTTGGTCTTGGAACATTCAGAACTTATGCTTAAGGCATGGGCAAGATATAATGTTGGTGACTCAGTCACAAAACATTGAAAAGGGTGTTCCTGTGCTAGGAGAGCCCTGGAGTTGATTGTATTTTGGGCCAGTCAGAGTGGGCGACTCTCAATAGCGGTCCTAGTAAGTTCAAAATTTAAGAATGCGGCGTTAAGGGCACATTGCAGTAGTGATCGGTTCCTTAGCTGTGATTTAGTTATGCATGTGGTTGGTGCCGGTGTGTGTTCGGGGCTTGTCGGCCGTCGTAACAGATCTCATGCGGGAGAATTTGAGTGCTACGGCCTGTCAGGTGTAGCCAGACCCCGAAAGGGTTATGGTGGTATAGACAACTACTTACGGATTTGCATGATTGATTGATAATGGGAATTCACTCGTGTGTTGAGATGGTACTCTTGAATTGAGTCAAGTAAAAAGTTTCTATATGATGAAATGTTCACCCTATTGTTGGTGTGGGAAGTAGCATGTAACTGGGAGTAAGAATCGAGATTGAGGTCCGATGTTTATAAGGATGTTATGAGCTCGGAAGAGCAAGACAAGTGATTTGAAAGTTCAGAGTAAGCTGGTGTTATATTCAGTGTCAATTGAGATTGATATTCGGTGAAAGAGGCTTTGTAACCTGGTCATGGGTTCTTGATGTGTTTTGCGGCCTTAGTGTGGTCGGTGTTATAGATGGGCAGACTTTTTGCCATGTGAGGAAGGTCGTGGAGGCATGACTGCAAAAATATTGTATAAAGTGTGACATGTAGTCACTTGATAGATTTCAGATTTGGACTGAGTATAAAGAAGTGCAATATGGCTTAGTTGAGAATTTACACCTGGAAGGTGTTTGGTTCAGTTGATTATGGATTATGGGATGTTAGTCCGGGTGATGACGGTTGTTCTCGTGTATTATGAGAAAAGGTAGGGTTAATGTGGACCCAGGTAAAAGCTAAATAGCTAAGTTTGGTGTGAGCAAGGTGGCTCGATGTTGTGGATGGATTTGTTTATGATTGTGGGCTCCATGCGAGCCAGGCATGTTCCTTTCAGTGGATATCTTTTCATGGAAAGATATTAGAACAACGGGTATTGTTCGGTCTTCATCGAATTTATGTGTTATGGTGATTGTGCCGTAAGAGTTGTGAAAATGGTTTGAGGATTCCTTATATGTTGAGGTCCCGTGTAGTGGGGATGTTATGTCAGTAGGATAGCTCTTGAGATCCAGAGTGTGTGTATATATATATATCGCACCTCAGCTGTGCTTGAGTTTTGTAGCCTACGGCTTTATCAGTCTCCGCAAGATGGTATTATGCTCTCAGCGTGGTTGTGGTCGATATTCAATAATTTGTAATAGCGAGAATTCAGCTCTGTATATATTTCTTTACGTGAGTTTTATGTTATATGGATAAGGGTGGCACGCCGCCACGGTGATGTTATTTGGGATCGGGTGTCACGCCACCAAGGGTATGTTATATGGATCGGGTTGCACGCCGCAATAGTGTGATGATAAGAAGGGTTAATATGAATTTATTTTCTTGTGTTTTATTTACTATTTTTGGTAAGCATTAATATTAGTTGAGTGAGTTGAATAGTTTCATCCTGAGTCGTTTGTGTATATCATGTTCGAGTTATGGCCTATTAGCGCGATGTGGTATCATGTGAGGCTGTTAGCCATGTTTGGAGTGATTTATTGTCTGAGCAATTCATACTGGGTGAGACGAGATTATCGGATCAGGGATCAGTATGATAAGGTTATGTGGAGTGTATATTAAAGAAAAAATACCATCATCCAGGTTCATAAAGAAAGTGGTGATTCTAGTCAAGATAAGGTATTCAAGGATTTGTTAACTCTGCGGTTGAGTATGAATTTATGCACATTTCCTTCGTTATGGTGGTATCGTCAGCATTATAGCCGGATGTATGTATAGTTGTTATGAGGTGCATTGGGAGCATCAAATTCGTAGAATTTTGGCCATTAAGGTTTAGGGGGCATCATTGTGGTCAGATGATGAGTTGTGCGGTGCATGGTGCCGATTTGGCAAGGGTATGCAGTTATGATCGGGTATATCGTGTTCTTGTTGATGCAGTTCTTATGTATATTGAAACTAGGCCTGGCTAGAGAAATTTCAGGTGTTTGAATGAATTCTGAGCTTATTATATGAATAAAGAGGAAATCTCCAGATTTGACCAAGCTATTGTGCTCGACTAGGTTGTGGTAGCAGGGGAAGGTGCTCGAGATGTTAAACAGTGATTTCAGGTAACTCCAGAGCAGTTCTTAGCACGTTCGAGGATGAATGTCGGTTTAAGTGGGGGAGAATGTAACGACCCGACCAGTCGATTTGAGCTATAGCGTATCGTTCAGCAGTTTGAGGCCATGATCAGCTTCGTTTGAGGTATTATGCTCCATGGGCATGGTCGGAATTGAATTCCAGGAAGTTTAGAGTTGGGTTGGAAAGAAAACTATCATTTCAGAAGCCTTAAGTTGGAGAAACCAATCAAGATTGGAATTTTGAGTAAACGATCTCTGAATCACGATTCGAAGGTTCCAGCAGGTTCGTGTAATGATTTCGAACTTAGGTGTATATCCGGATCGGATTTTGGATAACCCGGGAGCGTTTCAGCGTATATTATGGAAGCTAGCATTTTAGAAGGATTTCATGAATTTGGGCTTGAAGTTCATATCAGTGAGGTTGATGTCCGTTTGGGAATGGCTAAGTATGGTGATTCTTGTATTGGGAGCACGATCGGAAGTGAATTTGGATGCCCGTAGGTCATTTTGGAGTCATTTGGTTAAGGATAGAAATTTCAAGGTTTTGGGAAATCCGGTCGGAAGTGGAAGTTTTGATATCGAGGTCGGAATGCAATTCCAGAAGTTGGAGCAGGTCCTTTATGTTGAATATGACTTGTGCGCAAAATTTGAGGTCAATCAGACGTGATTTGATAGGTTTCGGCATCGGATGTAGAAGTTTGAAATTTCAGAGTTCATAAAGTTGAATTCTTGCGCGATTCGTGTTTTCGGCGTTATTGATGTGATTTGAGGCCTCGACTAAGTCCGTGTTATGTTTCCAGACTTAATGGTACGTTCGGGCGGGGTCCTGAGGGGCTCGGGTGAGTTTCGGGGTGGTTTTGGACCATTTCAAGACCATTTATAACTGCTGGTTTTTGGCTACAGCAGTCTTCTACGTGATCGCGGGGAATTGGTCGCGATCGCGGTGAGTAAAATGTGAGAAACGGTCCAGTGAATCGCGATCGCGGAAAGCCTTTCGCAATCGCGTAGAGTAAATGTTCTGCTGCACTGGTTCAACTTCGGAGGCTCATATCTCACAATCTATAAGGTAGTTTGAGATCATGTAAAAAAAAATTATAGCGATTTGTGTCTAGTTTTTGGAAAAGTAAACCATTTATGATTTAGATTTGAATACAAAGAGATATGGCTGTTATACTACAGGGTGTCCCGGAAGATGAAGAAGAAAGTTGTGTTGCACATGGGCTGACTTTGCCAGATTATATCTAGAAATAAATAAGGAATTGGGAGATGAATAAAATAAAACGTTGTAGATCTTTGAGTCTAGTTTTCAAAAAATTTAACCATTTGTCATTTGGAGTTGTTTGCGAAAAGTTATGGATATTCTATTGGAGGCTGTCCGTGCAGGCTCGGCAATTGTTCTCCGCAATCGCAAAGAGCAAAGTTTGGGTTGGAAAATTCTTCTCCGCGATCGCGATGAGTATATACCTGGGCATAATGATATTTTAGCGGGTTTTAGCTCATTTTTCTTCATTTCTTCACTTGGTCGGGGCCATTTTGGAGAATTTCAAAGGGTGATTTTCATCAAGCATAAAGAGGAAGTAGTTCCTTCTCATTTCCAAGTTAATTCAAGGTTTATACATGATATTAAACATGAAAAATTGTTGAAAAATTAGCATTTTGATGGAAACCTAGAAATTTGGTAAATTGGATTTTTAGCCACGAAATTGAGCATGAAATTAGGAGTAAATTGTATATTTGAGCTAGTAAAGCGATGTGTAGAGTTTATCTTCTAGAACTTTTGGATTCCGGGCACGTGGGCCCAAGGGAATTTTGGTCATTTCTCCGAGAAGGGTTGGGAAAGTATATAATCTAAATTTGTTGTGAGTATTTGGATGAATTTTCATTGTTTTTCTGTTATGTGGTAGTTTTGGAGCGTTATGCGTCTGTTGGAGTCATCGGAAGGGGCTTGGAAGCCAGTGTTGGAATTTCGGAGCGTTATGAGTAGTTTTGGGATCGGGCCGTATGCCACGACACAGTGATGATTGACTATATTGTGGAATCGGGTCGTATGCCACGGCAGGGTGATGATTGATTATATTATGGGATCAGGCTGTACGCCACGACAGTGTGATGAGAGAGTATATATGATGGGAGAGGGTCGTACGCCACGACGAGGATTACAGGATGGGATCGGGCCGTATGCCACAGCGAGGATTCCTGGATGGGATCGGGCCGTACGCCACGGTGAGGATTTTAGGATGGGATTAGGTTGTACGCCACGGCGAGGATTACAAGATGGAATCGGGCCGTAAGCCACGACGAGGATTACAGGATGGGATCGGGCTGTACGCCACGACGAGGATTACAGGATGGGATCGGTCTGTATGCCACGACGGATGTCAACCTTGGTGGATTTTGGATTTTTATATTATGTCTAATATCAATGTACTTGGTTATTGTCTTTCATGCATGTTGTTTTCCTTACATCTTGCTAACTTTATTACTGTTGGACCTTAGTGAGTATCGGGTCGACTTCTCATCACTAGTTCTTCGACTAGGCGGGATACTCACTGGGTACATATTTATGTATGTACTCATGCTGCACTTTCTTTTCTTCTGTACTTGACTGTACATGTCCGGAGGTTGGTACGTATGATCATCAGTCCGGTGCTAGATACTGACCGGGGTTGGTTATACTTCACGGTGAGCTGCTCTTCCTGGCAATGCCTGGCAGCACCTTGGAGTTTTCTTTTGTTATTTTCCCCGTCTATTTCGTTCAGAGTATGGGATTGTATATATTTATGTGTTCTGGTGTATTCTGATAGTTGCCCGCGACACTAGTACCTGGCACACACGTGCGCACATTTTGGGATTTTGGGCTGCAATTTTCATACATATGCTTATCTTTTGACTCATGTATTAGATGTCTTATTTTCACGTCACCGGCTATTATCATGTAATAAAATGCTTAAAAATGGTAAAAGTTGGATTAATTAATCACATGGGAAGGGCAATACTTAGTATAATTTATGTTGTCTTTTCTAACCCTGTTGTTGGGTTCCATCACGACCCGTGTGGGAAATTGGGTCGTGACAACGTGGTATTAGATCTTTAGGTTCATTCCCACTCAATCTTACGCGTCGTGAAACGCTTGCTATGCATCAGGAATTTGAGGAATGGGAATGATGCTACGAATGTAATCAAAGATTCTTCCGTGTGTAAAAGTGGTTGTTGTTATGGCCCTGCAAGAAAGGTAATGTGTTATTTCAACTCAGTGGCTATGTTTATGGGATCCTTAAGGCCATGCTCGTGTGGTGATGATGTTTGCAATTAATTGTCACGTAGTGCTGATATGATGATAGAATGCTTGGCCATACGTTGGGGTGATGAATGGTTAAAGGGAGAGTTAGATTTTGAGATTTCGGCGTTGTAGTTCCGGCAGAGGAATGGGATTTTGATTCTGGATGGTGTGGTTGGAGTATAAAGTAGTAAGACTGGATGTTTTCAAGTGAGGTGGGATTTGTACCTGTGACGTGTAGTCGTCGTCATTGATCGGATGTGTTAGGTTCGGCTGTGTCATGGTTTCTTCGGTTATGTGGGGTCAGAGTATTGAGAAGAAGTGCTGAAGAATGCGGTTGGCAAGGATCGTGTTATCAAAGGAGAAAGGGTCTCCGTAAGGTCTAGAGTGGTGCAAAGAGTGGCTTCGGGCTAAGTGAGGGAGTCCCACCATCTACAGTAGGGTGGTAGGGTTGTCTTCTCATAGGGTTGCGAATGGTCAGCGTGATGGGAAGTTATTTAAGCTAAAGGAAAGAAGTAAAATGGTGATTGTGCGTGGGATTTGATGAATATGTGCAAAAGTTAGCCCTGTCGGGCAAGGGTTGGGCTTGGAAGATTCAGAACTTATGCTTAAGGCATAGGTGAGATGTAATGTTGGTGACTCAGTCACAAAACATTAAAAAGGGTGTTCTTGTGGTAGGAGAGCGCTGGAGTTGATTGTATTTGGGGCCAGTCAGAGTGGGTGACTCTCAATAGCGGTTAAGGGCACATTGCAGCAGTGATCGGTTCCTTTGATGTTATTTAGTTATGCATGTGGTTGGTGCCGGTGTGTGTTCGGGGCTTGTCAGCCGTCGTAACAGATCTCATGTGGGAGCATTTGAGTGCTACGGCCTGTCAGGTGTAGCCAGACCCCGGAAGGGTTATGGTGGTATAGACAACTACTTATGAATTTGCATGATTGGGTGATAATGGGTGATCACTCGTGTGTTGAGATAGTTCTCTTGAATTGAGTCAAGTAAAAAGTTTCTATATGATGAAGTGTTCACCCTATTGGTGGTTCGGAAGTTATGATGGAATTCTTGCGCTACCTCATGTTGGTATGTTAGGTGCGGGAAGTAGTATGTAACTGGGAGTAAGAATCGAGATTGAGGTATGATGTTTATAAGGATGTCATGAGCTCGGAAGAGCAAGACAAGTGATTTGAAAGTTCAGAGTAAGCTGGTGTTATATCCACTGTCAACTGAGATTGATATTCGGTGAAAGAGGCTTTGTACCTTGGTCATGGGGTCTTGATGTGTTTTGCAGCCTTAGCGTGGTCGGTGTTATGGATGGGCAGACTTTTTGCCTTGTGAGGAAGGTCGTGGAGGAATGACCGCAAAAATATTGTATAAAGTGTGATATGTAGTCACTTGATGGATTTCAGATTTGGACTGAGTATAAAGAAGTGCAATATGGCTTAGTTGTGAATTTACACCTGGAGGGTGTTTGGTTCAGTTGATTATGGATTATGGGATGTTAGTCCGGGTGATGGCGGTTGTTCTCGTGTATTATGAGAAAAGGTCGGGTTAATGTGGACCCAGGTAAAAGCTAAATAGCTAAGTTTGGTGTGAGCAAGGTGGCTCGATGTTTGTGGATGGATTTGTTTATGATTGTGGGCTCCATGCGAGCTAGGCATGTTCCTTTCAGTGGAGGTCTTTTCATAGAAAGATATTAGAACAACGGGTTTTGTTCCGTCTTCGTCGAATTTATGTGTTATGGTGATTGTGCCGTGCGAGTTGTGAAAGTGGGTTGAGGATTCCTTATGTGTTGAGGTCCCGCGTAGTGGGGATGTTATATGAGTAGGATAGCTCTTGAGATCTAGAGTGTGTATATATATATCGCACCTCAGCTGTGCTTGAGTTTTGTAGCCTACGACTTCATTAGCCTCCCCGGGATGGTATTATGCACTCAACGTGGTTGTGGTCGATATTCTATAATTTGTAACAGTGAGCAATCAGCTCTGTATATATTTCCTTACGTGAGTTTTATGTTATATGGATCGGGTGGCACGCCGCCACGGTGATGTTATTTGGGATCGGATGGCACGCCGCCACGGGTATGTCATTTGGATCGGGTTGCACGCCGTAATAGTGTGATGATAAGAAGGGTTATGTATTTCTTTTCTTGTGTTTTATTTACTATTTTTGGTAAGCATTCATATTAGTTGAGTGAGTTGAATAGTTCCGTCCTGAGTCGTTTCTATATATCATGTTCGAGTTATGGCCTATTGGGGCGATGTTCTATCATGTGAGGCTGTTAGCTATGTTTGGAGTGATTTATTGTCTGAGCAGTTCATACTGGGTGAGACGAGATTATCAGATCAGGGATCAGTATGATAAGGTTATGTGGAGTGTATATTAAAGAACAAATACCATTATCCAAGTTCATAAGGAAAGTGACGATTCTAGTCAAGATGAGGTATTCAAGGACTTCTTAACTCTGCGGTTGAGTATGAATTTATGCACATTTCCTTCATTGTGGTGGTATCGTCAGCATTATAGTAGGAGGTATGTATAGTTGTTATGAGTTGCATTGGGAGCATCTGATTCGTGGAATTTTGGCCATTAAGGTTAAGGGAGCGTCATTGTGGTTAGATGATGAGTTGTGCGGTGCATGGTGCCGATTTGGCAAGGGTATGCAGCTATGATCGGGGTATATCATGTGCTAGTTGATGCAGTTCTTATATATATTGAAACTAGGCCTGGCTAGAGAAATTTTAGGTGTTTGAATGAATTCTGAGCTTATTATATGAATAAAGAGGAAATCTCCAGATTTGACCAAGCTATTGTGCTCGACTAGGTTGTGGTAGCAGGGGAAGGTTCTCGAGATGTTAAACAGTGATTTCAGGTAACTCCAGAGCAGTTCTTAGCACGTTCGAGGACGAACGTCGGTTTAAGTGGGGGAGAATGTAACGACCCGACCAGTCATTTTGAGCTCTAGCGCATCGTTAAGCGGTTTGAGGCCATGAGCAGCTTCGTTTGAGGTATTATGCTCCATGGGCATGGTCGGAATTGAATTACAGGAAGTTTAGAGTTGGTTTGGAAAGAAAACTATCATTTCAGAAGCCTTAAGTTGGAGAAACCAACCAAGATTGGAATTTTACGTAAACAATCTCCGAATCAGGATTCGAAGGTTACAGCAGGTTCGTCTAATGGTTTCGGACTTGGGTGTATATCCGGATCGGATTTTGGATAACCCGGGAGCTTTTCGGCGTATATTATGGAAGCTAGCATTTTAGAAGGATTTCATGAATTTGGGCTTGAAGTGCATAACAGTGAGGTTGATGTCCGTTTGGGAATGGCTCCGTATGGTGATTCTTGAATTGGGAGCACGATCAGAAGTGAATTCCCGTAGGTCATTTTGGAGTCATTTGGTTAAGGATAGAAATTTCAAGGTTTTGGGAAATCCGGTCGGAAGTGGAAGTGTTGATATCAAGGTCGGAATGCGATTCCGGATGTTGGAGCAGGTCCGTAATGTTGAATATGACTTGTGCGCAAAATTTGAGGTCAATCGAACGTGATTTGATAGGTTTCGGCATCGGATGTGGTAGTTAGAAATTTCAAAGTTCCTAAAGTTGAAGTCTTGCGCGAATCGTGATTTCGGCGTTGTTGATGTGATTTAAGGCCTGGACAAAGTCCGTGTTATGTTTCTATACATGTTGGTATGTTCGGGCGGGGTATCCAGGGGCCCGGGTGAGTTTTGGGGTGGTTTCGGACAATTTCTAGGCCATTTATAACTGCTGGATTTTGGCTACAGCAGTGTTCTACGCGATCGCGGGGAACTGGTCGCGATCACGGTGAGTAAAATGTGAGAAACGGGCCAGTGAATCGCAATCAGGGAAAGTCTTTCGCAATCGCGTAGAGTAAATGTTATGCTGCACCGACTCGGCTTCGGAGGCTCATATCTGACAATCTATAAGTTATTTTGAGATGATGTAAAAATAACCCATTGTGACTAGTTTCTATGAAAGTAAGTCATTTATGATTTAGATTTGTATACAAAGAGATATGGGTGTTATACTACAGAGTGTCCGGGAAGATGAAGAAGAAAGTTGTGTTGCACATGGGCTAACTTTGCCAGATTATATCTAGAAATATATAAGGAATTGGGAGATCAATAAAACATGAAAGTTGTAGATATTTGAGTCTAGTTTTCAGAAAATTTAATCATTTTTCATTTGGAGTTGTTTGAGAAAAGTTATGGCTATTTTACTGGAGGCTGTCCGGGCAGGCTGGGCAATTGTTCTCCGCGATCGCGAAGAGCAAATTTTTGGCTGGAAAATTCTTCTCCGCGATCGCGATGAGTAAATACATGGGCAGAATTATATTTTAGCGGGTTTTAACTCATTTTTCTTCATTTCATCACTTGGTTGGGGCGATTTTGGAGAATTTCAAAGGGTTATTTTCATCAAGCATCAAAAGGTAAGTGGTTCCTTCTCATTTCCAAGTTAATTCAAGGTTTATACATGACATTAAGCATGAAAAATTAGTATTTTGAAGGAAACCTAGAAATTTTGTAAATTGGATTTTTAGCCACGAATTTGAGCATGCAATTAGGAGTAAATTGTATATTTGAGCTAGTAAAGCTACGTGTAGAGTTTATCTTCGAGAAATTTTGGATCCCGGGCACGTGGACCCGAGAGAATTTTGGCCAGTTCTCCGAGAAGGGTTAGGAAAGCATATAATCTGAATTTGCTGTGAGTATTTGGATGAATTTTTATTGCTTTGCCGTTATGTGGTAGTTTTGGAGCGTTATGCGTCTGTTGGAGTCATCGGAACGGGCTTGGAAGCCAGTGTTGGAATTTCTGAGGGAGGTGAGTCTCCTTTCTTAACTCGTAAGAGGGAAATTGTCCCCCTAGCTAACCTTGATTTCTATGTGATCTTGTTTGGGGGCTACGTACGCACCAAGTGACGAGAGTCCGTACGTAGTGGCTATTACTGCTTTGTTCGGGTAGTTAGGACACATCATGTTCATTGTTTTTCCCTATTGTAGCCTAAATATGATTTGTATTCTTTTGTGATTGGTATTGTTTCCTTAGAACGTTGTGATACTTGGTTTGATTTAAGTGTGATAAGAATAATCACAGGATGGGATCGGGCCGTACGCCACGACAGATTAATGATTGACTATATTGTGGGATCGGGCCGTAGGCCACATCAGAGTGATGATTGACTATATTGTGGAATCGGGTCGTACGCCACGGTAGAGTGATGATTGATTATATTATGGGATCGGGCTGTATGCCACAACAGTGTGATGAGAGAGTATATATTATGGGAGCGGGCCGTATGCCACAACGAGGATTACAGGTTGTGATTGGGCCGTGCGCCACGACAAAGATTACAGGATGGGATCGGGCCGTATACCACAATGAGGATTTCAGGATGGGATCGGGCCGTACGTCACGACGAGGATTACAAGATGGGATCAGGCCGTACGCCACGACGAGGATTACAGGATGGGATCGGGTCGTACGCCACGGAGAGGATTACAGAATGGGATCGGGCCGTACGCCACGACGAATATCAACCTTGGTGGATTTTTGATTGTTATTTGATGTATAATATCGATGTAATTGGTTATTGTCTTTCATGCCTGTTGTTTTCCTTACATCTTGCTTACTTTAATACTGTTAGACCTTAGTGAGTATCGAGTCAACTTCTCGTCACTACTTCTTCGAGATTAGGAGGGATACTCACTGGGTACATATTTATGTATGTACTCATGCTGCAGTTTCTTTTCTTCTGTACTTGACTATACAGGTCTGGTGGTTGGTACGTCTGATCATCAGTACGATGCTAGATACTGACCGGGGTTGGTTATACTTCACGGTGAGCTGCTCTTCCTGGCGATTCCTGGCAGCACCTTGTAGTTTCCTTTTGTTATTTTCCCCGTCTATTTCATTCAGATTATGGGATTGTATATATTTTTATATTCTGGTGTATTCTGATAGTTGCCCGCGACACTCATGACACTAGTTCCTGGCAGACACGTGCATACATTTTGGGATTTTGGGCTGCAATTTTCATACATATGCTTATCTTTTGACTCACGTATTAGATGTCTTATTTTTACGTCACTAGCTATTATCATGTAAATAAATGCTTAAAACTGGTAAAAGTTTGATTAATTAATCACATGGGAAGGGTAATAGTTAGTATAATTTATGTTGGCTTGACTAACCCTGTTGTTGGGCGCCATCACGATCCGTGTAGGAAATTGGGTCGTGACAACGTGGTATCGGAGCGTTAGGTTCACTTTGTATCACGGGTCACGGGTAAACCCAGTAGAGTCTTGCAGATCGGTACGGAGACGTCTGTACTTATCTTGGAGGGGCTACAGGGCTGTTAGGAGTACTTCCCTTCTTGATTCTTCATCGTGCGAGTTGATTCCTTTTAGGCTTATGCCTATGTTCATTCCTACTCAATCTTACACGTCGCGAAGCGCTTGCTATGGATTAGGAATTTGAGGAATGGGAATGGTACTACAAATGTAATCCAAGATGCTTCCGTGTGTAAATGGTCGTGGTTGTTGTTATGGCCCTGCAAAAGGGTAATGTGTTATTTCAGCTCAGTAGATGTGTTTCCGAGAGCCTTAAGGTCGTGCTCGTGTGGTGATGATGTTTGTGATTGATTGTCGCGCGATGCTGATATGATGATAGAATGCTTGCCCGTACGTTGGGGGTGATGAATGGTTGTAGGGAGGTCTTCTTAGTGTTTGATTTTGAGATTTTGGTGTTTTAGTTCGGGAAGAGGAATGGCATTTGGATTCTTGATGGTGTGGTTGGAGTTGACAAAGTAGTAAGATTGGATGTCTTCAAGCTAGGTGGGATATGCATTTGTGACGTGTGGTCATCGTCATTGATCGGATGGAATATGTTAGGTTTGGCGGTGTCATGGTTTCTTCGATTGCGTGGGGTCATAGTATTGAGAAGAATTTTTGAAGATTGCGGTTGGCAAGGATCGTTTTATCAAAGGAGAAATGGTCTCAGTAAGGTCTAGAATGGTGCAAGGAGTGGCTTCGGGCTAAGTGGTGGAGTCCCACCAACTGCAGTAGGGCAGTAGGGTTGTCTTCTCATAGGGTTGCGAATGGTCGGTGTGTTGGAAAGTTATTTCAGCTAACAGAAAGGAGAAAAATGGTTATTGTGCGTGGGATTTGATAAATATGTGCAAAAGTTAGCCCTGTTGGGCCAGGGTTGGGCTTGGAAGATTCAGAACTTATGCTTAAGGCATGGGCGAGATGTAAGGTTGGTGACTCAGTCACGTGTTTCATTGAAAAGGGTGTTCCTTTGCTAGGAGAGCCCTGGAGTTGATTGGGTGACTCTCAATAGCGGTCCTAGTAAGTTCAAAAGTTAAGAATGCGACATTAAGGGCACATTGCAGCAGTGATCGTTCCTTTGATGTGATTTAGTTATGCATGTGGTTGGTTCCGGTGTGTGTGCGGGGCTTGTCGGCCGTCGTAACGGATCTTATGTAGGAGCATTTGAGTGCTAAGGCCTGTCAGGTGTAGGCGGACCCCGGAAAAGGGTTATGGTGGTATAGACGACTACTTAAGGATTTGCATGATTGGGTGATAATGGGAATTCACTCGTGTGTTGAGATGGTACTCTTGAATTGTGTCAAGTAAAAAGTTTCTATGTGATGAAGTGTTCACCCTATTGGTGGTTCGGAAGTTATGATGGAATTCTTGCGCTACCTCATGTTGGTATGTTAGCTGCGGGAAGTAGTATGTAACTGGGAGTAAGAATCGAGATTGAAGTCCCATGTTTATAAGGATGTCATGAGATCGTAAGAGCAAGAAAAGTGATTTGAAAGTTGAGAATAAGCTGGTGTTATCTTCAGTGTCACGTGAGACTGATATTTGGTGAAAGAGGCTTTGTACCCTGGTCATGGGTTCTTGATATGTTTTGCGGCCTTAGTGTGGTCGGTGTTATGGATGGGCAGACTTTTTGCCTTGTGAGGAAAGTCACGGAGGCATGACCGCGAAAATATTGTATAAAGTGCGCCATGTAGTCACTTGATGGATTTCAGATTTGGACTGAGTATAAAGAAGTGCAATATGGCTTAATTGAGAATTTACACCTGGAAGGTGTTTGGTTCAGTTGATTATGGATTATGGGGTGTTAGTCCGGGTGATGACGGCTGTTCTCGTGTATTATGAGAAAAGGTAGGGCTAATGTTGACCCAGGTAAAAACTAAATAGCTAAGTTTGGTGAGAGCAAGGTGGCTCGATGTATGTGGATGGATTTGTTTATGATTATGGGCTCCGTGCGAGCCAGACATGTTCCTTTCAGTGGAGCTCTTTTCATGGAAAGATATTAGAACAACGGGTGTTGTTCCGTCTTCGTTGAATTTATGTGTTATGGTGATTGTGTCGTGCGAGTTGTGAAAATGGTTTGAGGATTCCTTATGTGTTGAGGTCCCGCGTAGTGGGGATGTTATGTGATCAGGATAGCTCTTGACATCCGGAGTGTGTATATATATATCGCACCTCAGCTGTGCTTGACTTTATAGCCTACGACTTTATCAGTTTCCCCAGGATGGTATTATGCACTCAGCGTGCTTGTGATCGATATTCGGTAATTTGTAATACTGAGCAATCAGCTCTGTAGATATTTCCTTACGTGAGTTTTATGTTATTTGGGTTGGGTGGCACGCTGCCACGGTGATGTTATTTGGGATCGGGTGGCACGCCGCCACGAGTATGTTTTATCCCACAAGCAGGTATGCGGTCAGAAATGTGTCGCATTCCTGTTATGCGGACCACATACCTGTCGCATAAGTGGCGTTCAGCTGGGCGAAAAAAAGAAGCAGACTGCCCAGGTATGCGACCATTATTCGGTCCTCATACTCGTTATGTGATTGCATAGTGCGTCGCATAACTCCCTCCAACAAAATCAAGGTGCAAGAATGTGAAAACTATGCGGTCGGCATTCGTGAGAAGGAATCGCATTCTAGGCCACATAGCTGTCCTCAAAATGGACAGCAAACTGTCAAAGTATGCGACCATTATGCGGTCAGCATACCTGATCTGCTATGGCATAGTGGACCGCAGACCTGCGCAAATCTGGAAAATTTTATCTTTTAAGTCCTGGGGGTACTTTTTACTTCACAAGGGTCCGTTTTAAGAATTTCTACAGTTATAAATACATGGGGACCCATTCGGGCATTATTTTCAGACTTGAAATTTTATGGGTCTTTACACTAACGTTAGAGAATCAATAAAGCCAATTCTTATACATCTCAGTAAATGTCAGCAAATAAGCTATAACGAGTTAAGGCGAGTGCAAAATAAATTAAAACCCTCAATATCTACTACAACCCGGATTTGGTGTCACACTTCACGAACTGCTAAGATTTACAACAAGTAAAAATATGAAAGAAATACAACTATTCTGAAAGGAAATAAACAGTAAAGTGCAGTGTCTAGAAGGGGAGTCCAGGGTATGTGGACGCTGAGATATATACCTTGGGTCTCCTGTCGGATGAATCCAATAGCTAACCTCACGATCAGCTCACACCCAGACCAAAATCTACACAGGAAGTGCAGAGTGTCGTATCAGTACAACCAACCCTATGTACTGGTAAGTGTCGAACCTAACCTCGACGAAGTAGTGACGAGGCTAAGGAGGGTCAGTCATACCAAATCCTGTATGCAGTATATATGATAAAAATAGAAAATAAAGTGCAGAATAAAATAACGCAGTAAATTGCAAGAATAACTACAACTCCCGAAAATAAGTCAACAACAGTCAGAAATTACCAATCCTTGAGTGCAAAAGAGGATTCCGTAAAGCTAACACATCTCAGGGAAACATAAACACATAGGTTGTTGCGGCGCGTAATCAGATCCCACCGTACATCTTATATTCCTCCCTTATTTTCTCGTAATAGCATAAACAACAGTGAATATAAATAAAAGTGTTGCAACGTGCAACCCGGTCCCCCCATATCACAATAACACAATCATAGTTCACCCTTATTCCACCAAACTATCCACCCTTATTACAGCTGTTTCGGCGTGCAACCCGTTCCCGCCGTACATCATAGGTTCTCCCTTTTTCCACCTCAATATATCTCCCTTATTTCACCTGTTGCGGCATACAACCCGATCCCACCATATCAACATCAAGAGCTCAGTATACACAGTAAATTCACAATTGAAATTACCGAAAACCTTCACAATACATCAATGCCAAACCAAAAAAAATAGGAGACCTGTACACCATGAAAGTTCACATAAGCAATACTACACATCGAGACCAATTAAGAATATACAACAAAAAGGCACCGATAAACCATCTTAAACAAATAATATGAGGTGATCAAACTGTGGAAGAACTAATATCATGAATAAGAGGAAAATAATGACTAACAAGTAGCGATTAGGCATGGGAACACAGCTAGAGCATGTAACAATTAAGACAGGGAAAGAGATAATATAAGAACATCGGGAAAACAGATAATTTGGCGGCGCATAAGTACTCGTCACCTCACACATACGCCTCTCACATGGAATTAACATAGCTAATAGTACGAGGATTCCTAATTCCCTCAAATCAAGATTAGGCACAACACTTACCTTGCTCTAAAGAGCATTCAATGCTCAATCACAACATCTCCTCTCAAATAAGCCTCCAGGCAAATACAATATAGCAAGTTACCATCCAAACAATCTAAATTTAAGCCTTAGGAACTACCCGTGATCGTAAAGAATTCCATTTAGGCCATTTTTTTTAAAAAATGCTAACAAACATCAACACCCGGGCCCGCTTGGTCCAAACACAAAATTCGGACCAATACCCGATTACCCATTCACCCCCGAGCCCGATTATGTAATTTGTTTTGGAACCCCACCTCAATTTGAGGTCTAAATCCCCAATTTATTAAATCCCTAGTTTCTACCCCAAAACCCCCAATTCCACCATGAAAAACTTCGATTTTAGGTTGAAACCTTAGGAAAAGTTGTGAAAGGAAATATGTTTGAATCACTTACCAATGATTTGAGGAAGAAGAAGTCTTGGAAAAATCACCTCTAAGGTTTTAGGTTTTGAAAATTTTAGAAGTGAACCTAAAATCCCATCTAAGTCATATTTGTTCAGTTGTAGATATCGCATTTGCGGCCCTGGCTTAGCAAATTCGAACTGAGGCTGGATCTCAAATGCGACCCAGTGATCGCTAATGCAAAGAATCCCCCTCCCAGCTCCCATCGCAAATGCGAGGCATTGTTCGCAAATGCGAACTTTGGCCTCCCTAGCTACTCTTCGCAAATGCGAACTCCACAGTGGTCACAAATGCAATGCTTAATCTCGAAAATGTGATATATGAGGCTTGCAACAAAAGCTGAAACACACCAACAATGGGCTAAGTCAAAATTCACTCAGTAGCCTATCTAAAACTCAACCGAACCCTCGGTGCTCCAAACCGGACATGCACACAAGTCTAAAAATATCATACCAACTTGCTCGCACGATCAAATTGCCAAAATAACACCCAAAACTCCGAATAACACCAAATCAAAGGAAAATTTCAAGAGAGCTTTAAATTTTCTATCTTCCCAACCAGACATCTGAATCACGTCAAACCAACTCCGTTTTTCATCAAATTTCACAGAGAAGTCATAAATGTGGTATTGGACATACACTGGGTTCCAGAACAAAAATACGGACCCGTTATCCAAAAAGTCAATCTTTGGTCAACCATTTCAAATTCAATAAGCCTTTAACTTTCAAATTTTGACAAAGTCAGATATCTCGAGTTAGGGACTTCTCAATTTGATTTCGGGCATATGCCCAAGTTCAGATCATGGTACGGACCCTCCGGGACCGTCAAAACACAAATTCTAGTCCGTTTACTAAAACTCAAATGATGTTTTTTTGGTAAAAATTCTTAATGTTCTAAGTTTTCAACATAAAAGCTTTCCAGAAAGATGCCCATATTGCGCACCCAAATAGAAGAAGGCTAAAATATGATTTATAAAGCTTAAGATCACATAATTAGGTTTCGAAACATGAGATGACCTATCACGTCATCACATCTGGTCAACATATAATTCACGGAACCCGTAATTTCAAACATAGCAAAATCGACCCCATTGGTCTCAACTACCCCCATGTTATGCAGCACCTCATGGCAGCGGTCAAGATAATCTTGGGGGTTCTCAGAAGGTGAACCACTTAAGTGAACTGGAAAGAGCTTGGTGAACTTGTCCCATCTAAATAAGTCTTCAGAAGACATGGAGGTCCTATCACCGGCCTGTGCTGCTATAACTGGCTGAACTACCCCAGCTAGCGGGGCTACTGGTGTCTTATACTGGGGAGTCGTCTGCTCCGGAGTGTGAGTAGCTGTCAGCTTGAGAGAAAACTGATGTTGATACCCAATTTTTCCATATTTTCATATATATATATATATAGATAGATAGATAGATAGAGAGATATATACTTTCAAAATAGTGTATATGCCTCATCATATGAGTTATAAGCACCCACAAGTATTTTCTTATAATTTTCCATAATTTTTAAAGTCCTTAAATTAATTTATTTCTGCATTTTATTATATAAATATCCAATAATTACCCTCCAGATTATTTTTTATGATGATTTAATCATCTAAACTTCTCATTTGTACCAATGTGAGGTTTTAAAAATTTTTCATTCCATTTCTCACAATTACATTTGCATTTTAAGGCTAGTTGCACATTTTTGCAATAATAACCCATATACATGTATAATTACATTATTTGTGCAGAACATAACTTTTTATATTTTAATAATTCAGGTCTGTTTACTCAAACGATGATCGAAGTCAACTCAAATGAATTTTTTTTTGTAAAAATTCTTAATATTCTTAGTTTTTAACATAAAAGCTTTCCGGAAAGATGCGTGGATTGCACACACAAATAGAGGAAGGCTAAAATATTATTTATAAGGCTTAAGATCGCAAAATTAGGTTTCAAAACATGAGATGACCTATCGGGTCATCACATCTGGTCAGCATATAAGCTCTCCACCACCTTTTGGCGGAATCCGTAATTTGAAACATAGAAAAATCGACCCCATTGGTCTCAACTATCCCCATGTTCTGTAGCACCTCATGGCAGTGGTCAAGATAATCTTGGGGGTCCTCAGAAGGTTCACCACTTAAGTGAACTGGGAAGATCTTGGTGAACTTGTCCCATCTCAATAAGCGTTCAGAAGACAAGGAGGTCCTATCACCGGCCTGTGCTGCAATAACCGACTGAACTACCCCAGCTAGTGGGGCTGCTAGTGTCTTATACTGGGGAGCCGTCTGCTCCGGAGTGTGAGTAGCCGCCATCTTGTGAAACGGCTGATTTTGATACCCAATTTTTCCTTCATATTTTCATATATATATATATATATATATATATATATATACCTTAAAAATAGTGCATATGCCTCATCATTTGAGTTATAAACACCCACAAGTATTTTCTTATAATTTTCCATAATTTTAAAAAGTCTTTAAATCAATTTATTTCTGTATTTTATTATATAAATATCCAATAATTATCCTCCAAATTATTTTTTATGATGATTAATCATCGAAAGTTATCATTTGTACCAATGTGAGGTTTTAAATATTTTTCAGTGCAAAATTACATTTACCTTTTAAGGTTAGTTGCACATTTTTGCAATAATAACCCATATATATGTAAAATTACATAATTTGTGCAGAACATAACTTTTTATATTTTTATTATGTTAAGCTATTACTTTTAATCATTTTAGTGCATAAATAATATTTTTGTGATTTATTAATTATTTTTATAAATTAATTTTTTCTAAATATTGTGTATTTTAATAACATCTCAATTTTTAGACCTATTTTTGGACTTAATACACCAGCCCAATACCCCACACACCAGCCCAATAACCCCAGCCCAAACCCGCCTGAATACTTCTGACCCAATGTAACGACCCGGCCGGTCGTTCCGTGAGATTTACCCTGTTTCCCAAATTTCTGCATTTGTCATATATTACTAGCCTGTTTTTGTTGTGTTGGGTTAGTTGGTTTGGGTACGGAGTGGTTATGGTGAGAATTGAGGTATTTAGTCTCTTAAAGTAGCCTAATAGTTGAAAAACTCAACTGAGAGTTGACTTATTCGTGAACGACCTCGGAACGCGAGTTTTATGGCTCGGATAGCTTTGTTAGGTGATTTTGGACTTATAAATGTGTTCGAAATGATGTTTTGATGTCCGGTGTAGAATTATGCTTGAATTGGCGAAAGTTAGTTTTGGGCGATTTCCGGTGGGTAGTGGAAAATAGGCTATCGGGGTCAGAATGGGATTCCGGAAGTTGGAGCGGGTTCCTAAAGTCATTTTGGATATGTCTGCAAAATTTCAGGTCAATCGAAGGTGTTTTGGTGGGTTTCGGCGTAGTTGGCAAAATTTATATGTTTCAAAGTTCGTAGGCTTGAATTTGATGTAATTTTGGTTCTTTCGTGTTGTTTTGGGTTTTTCCAAGGCTCGACTAAGTTGGAATAATGCTATGGGGCATGTTGGTATGTTTGGTTGGGGCCCCGAGGGGCTCGGGATATTTTCGGATGGTTGGAGGGGTATTGAACTTTGAAATTTGCAGTAATTAGCTGCTGGTATAAGTTTCTGGTGTAGGCCGCACCTGCGGAAGGGTTGCCGTAGGTGCGATGTCGCATGTGTGAAGGGAGGATAGGCAAGGGAAATCCGCATCTGCGTAGTATTGGCCGGATGTGCGAGAATTGGTAAGTTAGTGGGATTGCGGTGGTGCGCACCTGGGACCGCAGGTGCGCGTCCGCAGGTGTAACTAAGTGTCCGCAGGTGCGGAAATGCTAGCAGAACAGTATAAAAAGAGGCCTCCGTGAAATTTTACTCATTCCTCTATTGTTGCATGCGGTTGCAGCTCTTTTTGAAGGCAAACTGAACAGGAAATTCATGCTTCTTCAGTGAAAGTAAGTTCTCGGGTTATTAAAATCGTTTGTATGCTATTTTGTTCGGATTAGGCTTGTAAATTGGGGAATTAAAGTAGGAAAAGGTTGGGAAGAATTGGTGGAGGATTGGAAAATTCTTTTGGCAATTTGGGTAGGTCTGATTGTGATGTTTTTGGTATGAGTAGAATCGTGGGTGGACGAGGTTTCTAGTGATGCAAAATTAATCAAATTTTGAGATGTGGGACCGGTGCTCGGGTTTGGCCGAATTTCGAGATTCTTGTATAATTTGATAGTTTTTGATTGGGTTGTGTTCCTTTGGTATATATTAATGATATTAAACTGGTTTTGGCTAGATTCGGAGTAATTAGGAGCCAATTCGAGGAGCAAGATCATAGCGGACTAGTGTTGTGGCCCCGTAGAGGTAAGTAATCGTTATAAATCTTGTCTTGAGGGTATGAAACCCCGAAATACATATTTCTCACTGATTTTAAAATGGCGCACATGTCGGATGATGACTATGTGGCGCACACTGATTTTTGGATTGGACTAGACCCTCTCCGTGGCAACTAATAAGTTGAATATTTTACTCAAAACCTTATGTTAAATTATGTTCTAAAGATTGTTGAAATATTTGGTCTATAAGCCGTGTTTGGGGCCTCGTGCCGATCGTGTAGACCCCTCGAGGGTTTCTTACTGCTGTTTTTCCTCACTATTATTGATGATTTTACTCAGCCACATTGTGCTTACCGTTTTCGAAACTCAGCCTGATTTACACTACTTTGAGATTTAAAAATGATGTTTTTGGTCGAGTACCATGTTTTACTGATTCATTTGAGGGGCTTTTCGAGTGGTTCTACTAAGTGAAGCCGAGGGCCTGATTGTGAGGACATGATATGCCAGGAGGTGTCTTGATATTAGCGCTTGGGCTGAAGGAGCCCCTTCGAAGTCTGCACACACCCCTAGTGAGCGCACCGAGTGTCCGAGTGACGAGTGATTGGGAGGCATGAGGGACTGTGAGGTGCTGAGTGACTGATCATGAGTGACCGTGAGGCATGCCCAAGGGCTGATTATGATAGATGTTTTTCCCGAGGGGCTACTTATGATTTTACTACTTTCACTCTAAACTTATGAAATATGTTTTGCCCGAGGGGCCTCTATATGATTCATTTAATTTTCATACTAAATCTTTCGGTTTGGAGCTTTTGAAAATAAACATTTTTTTTTTCAAAGGACTTTTTCTGAGGTTGGTTTTAAGGCATGATGATATCATATATTTATGTGTACACTATTGGAAAGTAATGCTGTGTATATTGTGATTTGATGACATTGATTTTATGTGTTTCCTTGCCGCTTAGACTTGATTTATTTTCATTAATATTGAGTTGCCGTACTCAAATTTCTCCTTGAACCCCTGTGTGCAGATTCAGGTGCAGATATCGAGCATTAGCCATTTACTCCATGCGGAGCTTGATTGCGGGATATAGAGGTAGTTGTTCACCGTCTGCAGCATCTCTGTTTTCCCTTCTTGTTGTATCTAGCTATTTAATCGGAGGTTTTGTATTATAATAGTATACCTTTGGTTTATTTTCCATAGATTCTCATGACATGTTGGCTCCGGGTTTTGGGCTTGGTAGCATTGTTTATTGGCCTACTTTATTTAGTAAACTCTATATATTTTATGAAATGCTTGAAATTTGATTGGGATTTTGAAAAAAATTGTGAACATGTGATTATTGGCTAGCCTAGTTCCATGATAGGCGCCATCACGGCCGGTTTAGGATTTGGGGTCATGAAAGTTTGGTATCAGAGCCTAGGTTACATAGGACTCAACGGTCATGAGAAGGTTTAGTAGCCTCTTGCGGGTCGGTACGGAGACGTCTGTACTTATCTTCGAGAGGTTCTCGAACTCTTAGGAAACATTTCTATCCTTATTGAACTCTTTCTTGCTAATCTATTGATTCTTGAAATCTGAATTTACATTGTTTGATTCTCTCAGAGATGGTGAGGAAACGTAATACCGATCAGAGTGACCAGTCACCGGCTAGATCAGCGAGAGGGCGAGGCCGCAGTCGAGGCCGTGGTAGAGGTAGGGGGCCAGCTCGCGCAGCGGCCGGGACAGTTCCAAAGGACCCCCCCTATCGATCAATTTCAGGTTCCCGCCGATTGTGTCCCAGCGAGACAGGCTCATGCACCGGCAGTGCCTATGGTTATTCCGGGTCTTCAGGAGACCTTGTCTCACATATTGACAATGTGCACCAGTTTAGCTCAGGCAGTCGCCATGTCTTCTATTGCTAAAATAGCTCAGGCTGGGGGCGGCAATCAGACTCCAGATGTCCGGGCATCTGAGCAGAGGCTACATAGTGTATTCATGCATCGAGAGAAGCCCCACCTCAGCCAGTTGCTCCGGTCCAGGATTATGTGGTCCCTTATATGTCTGAGGATGTGCAATGCAGGTTGGAGTGTTTCAGCGGACTTCAGTCTCTGATTTTCAGCGGTACAGAGGTCGAGGATACCCAGGGGTTTCTAGATAAATGCTAGAGGATACTACGTACAACGGGTATTTTGGGGACCAGTAGGGTCTCATTTGTTACATATCAATTTGAGGGTGCTGCCTTTACTTGGTTGGAGTCATTCGAGAGGCGTAGGCCGGTTGGTTCAACACCCCTCACCTGGCTGCAGTTCTCGATGATCTTTTTGGAGAAGTATTTTCCTCGGTCTCATAGAGAGGAGCAGCGTAGGCAGTTTGAGCAGCTGCGCCAAGGAGAGTTATCAGTTACTCAGTACAAGATGAGGGTTTCCGAGTTGGCTAGGCATACTTCTGAGATTGTCCCTACTGATAGGGAGAGGGTGATGACGTTTGTAGATGGTCTTTCTTATCTGCTCCGACTATCTATGACTCGGGAGAGAGCATCGGGTGCTTCATTCGAGCAGGTTGTTTACCTAGCTCAAGATATTGAGTTCGTTTGCCGCTAGGAGCGGGAGGAGAGGGAGTCCTAGAGGCCTCGTGGTTCGAGCAGTTCTAGTGGTGCTCCCTTCAAGGGCAGTTTCAGAAGGGTAGGGGCCGTTCATTCAGGCCTCCTCAGTCAGGCCGCCCAGCATATAGTGATGCATCTTCGGGGCATGGTCCCCGTGGTTCTCAATTAGGCCGTACTTCATTTGGTGCCCTCCCTGCTCAGAGTGCAGTTCGAGCACCCCCAGTTCAAAGTTCTTCTATGCACGAGTCTTGCAGTGGTCGTTTGGGTGCTAGGTTTCTATCAATCCTCACCTCCAGCTCTAGGGAGTTGTTTTTGTGTGGAGAGTTCGGGAACATTTAGAGGCAGTGTCCCTGCTGTTTCAGTGCATCTTCTTAGTAGAGAGGCCAGCCCTCGACTTCAGCTCCAGTTACTTCACCAACCACCCAGCAGTCAGGGGTGGTAGTTAGTCAGCTAGAGGCCGCCTTAGAGGGGGAGGTCGAGTAGGGGGGAGGTCAGGCTCGTATGTATGCATTTCCAACCAGACCAGATGCTATGGCCTCAGATGCGGTGATCGCATGTATTGTCTAAATCTGTTGCCGAGATGCCTTGGCTTTATTTGACCCTGGGTCTACATATTCCTATGTTTCTTCACATTTTGCCTATTTTCTGGATGTGCTCTGTGAGTCTCTAGTCACCTCTGTTCATGTG
Organism: Nicotiana knightiana; assembly: GCA_005239525.1. Taxonomy (NCBI): domain Eukaryota; kingdom Viridiplantae; phylum Streptophyta; class Magnoliopsida; order Solanales; family Solanaceae; genus Nicotiana; species Nicotiana knightiana. The sequence continues at coordinate 26,137 of ML413685.1, forward strand.
TGGACTCTGGTGGGTGATACTGTTATTGTGGACCGTGTGTATCGGTCGTGCATGATATCTATTAAGGGTCTGGAGACCCGAGTAGACATACTGGTACTCATCATGGTCGATTTTGACGTGATATTGGGCATGGATTGGTTATCTCCGTGTCATGTTGTTCTTGATTTTCATGCTAAGACCTTGACCTTAGCTATGCTAGGGTGTCCGAGGTTTGAGTGGAGAGGTTCTTCCGATTATATGTCTAGCAGGGTGATTTCCTACCTGAAAGCTCAGTGCATGGTTGAGAAAGGATGTTTGTCTTATTTGGCCTTTGTAAGGGATGTCAGTGGTGAGACTCCCGCTATTGATTCAGTTCCTGTGGTCCATGACACTCCTGGAAATTTTTCCTGCAGACCTGCCAGGCATGCCACCTGACATGGATATTGATTTTGGTATTGACTTGGTGTCAGACGCCTGACCTATTTCTATTCCACCTTATCGCATGGCACCAACGAAGCTAAAGCAATTCAAGGATCAGCTTCAGGAACTCCTGGATAAGGGGTTCATTCGGCCTAGTGTGTCACCTTAGGGTACACCGGTGTTGTTCGTGTAGAAAAAGGATGGGTCCATGCGTATATCTATTGATTATCGGAAGCTGAACAAGGTTGCGGTGAAGAACCGGTATCCCTTGCCCCCATTGATAATTTGCTTGACCAGCTTCAGGGAGTTATGTCATTATGAGTTCTTGGTTATGTCATCTAGGCTGATCAATGCCCCAGTTGCGTTCATGCAACTGATGAACAATGTGTTTCAACCTTACCTTGCTTCTTTCGCAATTGTGTTCATTGATGACATACTGGTTCATTCTCATATACAGGAAGAGCATGCTCAACATTTGAGAGTTGTGTTACACATGTTGAGGGAGGAGAGGCTTTATGCAAAATTCTCCAAGTGTGAGTTTTGGCTTGGTTCACTAGCTTTCTTGGGGCACGTGGTGTCTAGCGAGGGTATTCAGGTTGATCCGAAGAAGATAGAGGCGGTGCAGAGTTGGCCCAGACTGTCCTCAGCTACAGAATTTTGGAGTTTCCTTGGTTTAGCAAGACATTACCGTCGCTTTGTGGAAGGATTCTCTTCTATTGCTTCGTCTTTGACCAGATTGACTCAGAAGGGTGCTCCATTTAGATGGTCTGATGAGTGTGAGAAGAGCTTTCAGAAGCTCAAGTCAGCATTGACTACAACTCTGGTACTAGTTTTGCCTGCTGGTTCGTGTTCTTACACAGTCTATTGTGATGCTTCTAGAGTTGGTTTGGGAGTGGTATCGATGTAGGACGGTAAGGTGATTGCCTACATGTCTAGACAGTAGAAGGTGCACAAGAAGAATTATCCAGTGCACGATCTTGGGTTAGCTGCTATTGTTCGTGCCTTGAAGATTTGGCGGAATTATTTGTATGGAGTGCAGTGTGAGATTTTCACTAACCATCATAGTTTGTGCTATCTTCTGAGGCAGAACGACTTGAATTTGCGTTAGAGGAGATTGTTAGAGCTTCTCAATGATTATGACCTCACTATCATATATCATATGGGGAAGGCCAATGTAGTGGCTGATTCCTTGAGTCGCAGAGTGGAGAGTTTGGGGAGTCTAGCCTACCTTCAAGTAGTAGAGCGACCATTAGCCCTTGATATTCAGGCCTTAGCAGGTTGGTTGGTGAGATTGGATCTATCAGAGCCCCCGCTAGTGTTGGCTTGTGTAGCCTCTAGGTCTTCTCTTTAGGATCAGATTAGATCGCGCGAGTATGATGATCCACATTTGCTTGTTCTTCAGGATAGGGTCCGTCACGGTGATGCCAGAGATGTGGTTATTGGTGATGATGGGGTCATGAGGATGCAAGTCTGGATTTGAGTGCCCTATGTAGATGGGCTTCGAGATTGATTCTAGCAGAGGCCCATATTCGCGGTATTCCATCCCTCCGGGTGCCGCAAAGATGTATCAGGATTTGAGGCAACATTATTGGTGGATGAGGATGAAGAAAGATATTGTGGAGTTCGTGGCTTGGTGTCTCAACTGTCAGAAGGTCAAGTATGAGCACCAGAGACCAGGTAGATTGCTTCAGAGATTTGATATTCCCGAGTCGAAGTGGGAGCAAATCACCATGGACTTCGTAGTTGGACCCTCACAGACTTCGAGGAGGTTTGATGCTATATGGGTTATTGTGTATCGGCTGATCAAGTCCACACATTTCATTCCTGTTGGTACTACTTATTCTTTGGAGAAGTTAGCTGAGATTTACATCAGGGAGATTTTCCGATTGCATGGGGTTTGAGTTCCTATCATTTCCGATAGAGGCACTCAGTTCACATAGTAGTTTTGGAGAGCTGTATAGATAAAGTTGGGTGCTCAGAGAGTTGAGCACAATGTTTCAGGTTGAGAAAGTTGTTCTTCAGGATAGGGTCCATCGCGGTGATGCCAGAGATGTGGTTATTGGTGATGATGGGGTCATGAGGATGCAGGTCTGGATTTGAGTACCCTATGTAGATGGGCTTCAAGATTGATTCTAGCAAAGGCCCATATTCGCGGTATTCCATCCCTCTGGGTGCCGCAAAGATGTATCAGAATTTGAGGCAACATTATTGGTGGATGAGGATGAAGAAAGATATTGTGGAGCTCGTGGCTTGGTGTCTGAACTGTCAGAAGGTCAAGTATGAGCACCAGAGACCAGGTAGATTGCTTCAGAGATTTGATATTCCCGAGTCGAAGTGGGAGCAAATCACCATGGACTTCATAGTTGGACCCCCACAGACTTCGAGGAGGTTTGATGCTATATGGGTGATTGTGTATCGGCTGATCAAGTCCACACACTTCATTCCTGTTAGTACTACTTATTCTTTGGAGAAGTTAGCTGAGATTTACATCAGGGAGATTGTCCGATTGCATGGGGTTCGAGTTTCTATCATTTCCGATAGAGGCACTCAGTTCACATAGTAGTTTAGGAGAGCTGTACAGAGAAAGTTGGGTGCTCAGAGAGTTGAGCACAATGTTTCAGGTTGAGAAAGTTGTTCTTCAGGATAGGGTCCGTCGCGGTGATGCCAGAGATGTGGTTATTGGTGATGATGGGGTCATGAGGATGCAGGTCTGGATTTGAGTGCCCTATGTAGATGGGCTTCGAGATTGATTCTAGCAGAGGCCCATATTCGCGGTATTCCATCCCTCTGGGTGCCGCAAAGATGTATCAGAATTTGAGGCAACATTATTGGTGGATGAGGATGAAGAATGATATTGTGGAGTTCGTGGCTTGGTGTATCAACTGTCAGAAGGTCAATTATGAGCACCAGAGACCAGGTAGATTTCTTCAGAGATTTAATATTCCCGAGTCGAAGTGGGAGCAAATCACCATGGACTTCGTAGTTGGACCCCCACAGACTTCGAGGAGGTTTGATGCTATATGGGTTATTGTGTATCGGCTGATCAAGTCCACACACTTCATTCCTGTTGGTACTACTTGTTCTTTGGAGAAGTTAGCTGAGATTTACATCAGGGAGATTGTCCGATTGCATGGGGTTCGAGTTCCTATCATTTCCGATAGAGGCACTCAGTTCACATAGTAGTTTTGGAGAGTTGTACAGAGAAAGTTGGGTACTCAGGTTGAGTTGAGCACAATGTTTCATACTCTAACCGACGGGCAGTAAGAGCATACCCTTCAGATTTTTGAGGATATGTTGCATGCTTGTGTGACTGACTTTGGTGGTTCATGGGACCAGTTTCTTCCACTAGCGGAGTTTTCATATAATAACAACTATCATTCGAGTATCCAGATGGCTCAGTATGAGGCTTTATATGGTAGGAGGTGCAGATCTCCGGTTGGTTGGTTTGAGCCAGGCGAGGCTAGGTTATTGGGCACTAACTTGGTTCAGGATGCGTTGGGTAAGGCAAAGTTGATTCAGGAGCGGCTTCACATGGCGCAATCTATGAAGAAGAGTTATACGGACCGGAAGGTCCGAGATGTGTCTTTTATGGTTGGGGATAAGGTGTTGCTGAAGGTGTCTCCCATTCTAGGACGAACATTTCTATAGGAGAGGAGGATGTAACGACCTGGCCGGTCGTTATGTGAGATTTACCTTGTTTCCCCCATTTCTGCATTTGTCATATATTACTAGCCTGTTTTTGTTGTGTTGGGTGAGTTGGTTTGGGTCCGGAGTGGTTATGGTGAGAATTGACGCATTTAGTCTCTTAAAGTAGCCTAATAGTTGAAAAAGTCAACTGAGAGTTGACTTATTGGTGAACGACCTCGGAACGCGAATTTTATGGGTCAAGATAGCTGCGTTAGGTTATTTGGGACTTAGTAATGTGTTCAGAATGAAGTTTTAATGTCCGGTGTAGAATTAGGCTTGAATTGGCGAAAGTTAGCTTTTGGCGATTTCTGGTCAACAATGGAAAATAGTCTATCAGGGTCGGAATGGGATTCCGGAAATTGGAGCAGGTTCCTAATGTCATTTTGGATATGTCTGCAAAATTTCAGGTCAATCAAAGGTGTTTTGGTTGGTTTTGGCGTAGTTGGCAAAATTTGGAAGTTTCAAAGTTCATAGGCTTGAATTTGATGTAATTTTGGTGTTTTCGTGTTGTTTTTGGTGTTTAGAAGGCTCAACTAAGTTGGAATAATACTATGGGGCATGTTGGTATGTTTGGTTGGGGACCCCAGGGACTCGGGATTTATTTCGGATGGTTGGCGGGGTATTGAACTTTGAAATTTGCAGCAATTAGCTGCTGGTGTAAGTTTCTGGTGTTGGCCCACCTAAGTAAGGGTAGTCGCATGTGTGATGTCGTAGGAGAGAAATTTTGTGCGCAGGTGCGAAAGGAGACTAGGCAAGGGAAATCCGCAGGTGCGAAGAGAATTGGCCGCAGGTGAGAGAATTGGTCCGTTAGTGGGATTGCGTAGGTGCGGGTCTGCAATTGCGACTAAGTGTCCGCTGGTGCAAAAATGCTGGCATAACAGTATAAAAAGGGGCCTTCCTGAAATTTTACTCATTCCTCCATTGTTGCATGCACTTGGAGCTCTTTTGAAGGCAAATTGAAGAGGAAATTCGTGATTCTTCAGCGAAGGTAAGTTCTCGGGTTATTAAAATTGTCTCTATGCTATTTTGTATGGATTAGGCTTGTAAATTGGGGGATTAAAGTAGGAAAAGGTTAGGAAGAATGAGTGGAGGATTGGAAAATTCTTTTGGCAATTTGGGTAGGCAATTGTGATCCGATTGTGATGTTTTTGGTATGAGTAGAATCGTTTGAGGACGAGGTTTCTAGTGATAAATTTATTGAATTCTGAGACGTGGGATCGGGGATCAGGTTTGGACGAATTTCGAGAATATTGTATAATTTGATAGTTTTTGATTGGGTTGTGTTCCTTTGGTATATATTAATGAGATTAAACTGGTTTTGGCTAGATTCGGAGACATCGGGAGCCAATTCGAGGGGCAAGAGCATAGCGGACTAGTGTTGTGGCCTGGTAGAGGTAAGTAATGGTTATAAATCTCGACCTGAGGCTATGGAAACCTGCACTACATATTTCTCACTGATTGTAGAATGGCGCACATGTCGGATGACGAGTATGTGGCGCATACTGATTTTTGGATTGGACTAGGTCCTCTACGTGGCAACTAATAAGTTGCATATTTGACTCAAAACCTTATGTTAAATTATGTTCTAAAGATTGTTGAAATATTTGGGCTATAAGCCGTGTTTGGGGCTCTCGTGCCGATCTGGATAGACCCCTCAGGGGCTTTTTACTGTTGGTTTTCCTTACTATTTGTTGATGATTTCACTCAGCCACATTGTGCTTACTGTTTTCGAAACTCAGCCTGATTTACACTACTTTGAGATTTAAAAATAATATTTCGGGTCAAGTACCATGTTTTACTGATTCGCCCGAAAGGCCTTCTGAGTGGTTCTTCTGAGTGAGGCCGAGGGCCTGATTGTGAGGATATGATACGCCACGAGGTGGCTTGATATTAGCGCTTGGGCTGAAGGAGTCCCTCCGGAGTCTGCACACACCCTAGTGAGCAAACCGAGTGCCAAGTGACGAGTGATTGGGAGGCATGAGTGGTTGTGAGGTGTTGAGTGACTGATTCTGAGTGACTCTGAGGCATTCCCGAGGGGCTGATTATGATACATTATTTTCCCGAGGGGCTACTTATGATTTTACTACTTTCACTCTGAACTTATGAAATAAGTTTTGCCTGAGGGGCCTCTATATGATTCATTTCATTTTCATACTAAATCTTTCGGTTTGGAGCTGTTGAAAATAAACATTTTTTTTTCAAAGGACTTTTTCTGAGGTTTGTTTTAAGGCATGATGATTTCATATATCTATGTTTAAACTATTGGAAAGTAAGGCTGTGTATATTTTGATTTGATGACATATGTTTTATGTGTTTCCTTGCCGCTTAGAGTTGAATTATTTTCATTGCTAATGAGTTGGAGTGCTCACATTACTCCCTGCACCCTTGTGTGCAGATTCAGGTGCAGATACCGAGCATTAGCCATTTACTCTGTGCAGAGCTGGATTGCGGGATATAGAGGTAGATGTTTAGCATTCGCAGCATCTCTGTTTTCCCTTCTTGTTGTATCTATCTATTTATTCGGATGTTTTGTATTATAATAGTATACCTTTGGATTATTTTCCTTAGATTCTCATGACATGTTGGCTCCGGGTTTTGGGGATGGTGGCACTGTTTATTGGCCTACTTTATTCAGTAAACTCTGTATATTACATGAAATTCTTGAAATTTGATTGGGATTTTGAAAGAAATTGTGAATATGTGATTATTGGCTAGCCTAGTTCCACGATAGGCGCCATCACGGCCGGTTTATGATTTGTGGTAATGACACCCAATCCCCTTTTAAATTGTGGCCGTTGATCTTTGAGATCGACGGCCCATATATGTTCCCTCCTTTTAATTAATCTAACTCACCCCAAACCCTACCATTTCACCTCAAATGCCGCCTTTGAATCATCTTCCCTTTTCTTCTACGACCCTAGTCGTCGTACCTCTCAACCTATCCAAATCCGGCCCTAAAAGGCAATCAATTGTTGATTCACTTACCTTATTGATCTCCGCTCACTACGGGTTACTCTTCTGTGGTGTTACCTAGTTGCTTGCCTGAACATGGAAAGAAAATCTCATGAAAATCGAACTAAATCGGTTCAAATCCTTGATTTCTCTGGTTATTCTGTCTATGTTTATCATTTGCTCTTTGTAAGTACGAATACTTTCTATATCTTTTGACGATTACTTACCCTATATTCTTCCTATTATGTGTGGTGTTTTATTTTATTCTGCCGATTTTACATTTCCTCTAAATCTAGGGTTTGAGACTTTTCTCTTTTCCTTACTGATTCTGATTGCATGTAATGAATCTTTCCTTTCTTGTGTTTGATTGATGATTTTCCTAATTTGGATGTTAATTTATACTATTATATAAACCCCTCCACATTCCCCTTTAAGAGAGACTTGAATCATTAATATTTACTAAAAAATATAAGTTGTAGCTTTTTGTTCTCTAAATTCTCGTGTTCTATATTCTGGTTCTTGGCCGGCTAAAAGCCAAGGCCAAAAAGTCTGGATTCTTGCTATTGTGGACTTTGTTCTTTCTTGTTTTCTGGTGAGTTGCTAAACTTTTGTCACATCATTCCTATTACCTGTCATTTACAAATGTTTTCGCTTCTGAAGATTGTAGTTTAATGTGTTTTATGGGTTATTCTTGTATGCAATCCTGATTGCTTTACTTTAATTTTTGGTCTCTCTAATCTTCACTTCATTATGTTTGTCATCTGAAATATGCCTAAGCCTAATTCGAGTAATCAAGAACCTCTTAATTTGGTTTTAGCCAATATGTTACTTCTTGACATCTCGCTGGTGTTTAATCCCACTAAAGGTTGTCCATTCTGTTATTTGAATATGCTCACATGCATAATTTGGGCTTCCTTTAGGCTAATTGGTATATTAGGTCAGATTTGAATGCTTACATTTAATGTGTGACATGAGTTTATCTTCTCTTTCTGTTCTGAATCTCTATAATGACAATCTTGCACAGGTAGTACGTTTTAATTATGTGTCAAGCTCTTGTTCTATCAATCATGACTAGTTAATATACCCCCAGCATATTTAGCCTCACTTGATTCACCAGTATGTTTTCATAATTTGTGTTTCTCTACTATGTCTATACGATTTTCTAGTGCCTAATGTGGAGTTAACATGGCTATCTTGTGACACTAGCACCTATACCTAACATAATTTTGACATTTTCCCTGTTATGAGTCTATCCTGCAAACCTGTTTGTTAATGTGTAACTACTTATGCACTAGGTGTTTAGTAAATGTGTTCTTAAAACTAATGAATGTTTGATTATCTTCTTTGTTTTCCCAGCTTGACTATGTTTGTACCCTTCATTTATGTACCTCAACTATTTTTCACTCTTCTTTGTTATTACTTATGTTTTTCGGAACTTCCTATTCCAGGCCGGCTGAAAGCCAAGGCTACTTAGGTGCTATCCTTTGGCCTCCCTAGTGTGAGCACTGCTCAAGGTTCATTTGAGACCCATGTGAACTTTGACACACTAGAATTTCACCCCTAATTTATCCTCTAAACTGTCTCTGTTAACCTTCCTAGTGTGAGCACTACCCTAGGTTCTTGAAGCCCTTGGGAACTCTAACACACTAGGGCCTTGGTTCTATATGCTCAACTCTGTTTTACGCCACTGGGTGAATCACATAATTCTTGGATTCCTTATGTCCATGAAGGTGTAATTTTTTGGTTATTATGAACTATGAGAATGAAGGTCTGGCTTGGGCAGGTGTATCTTTTGGCCTGCTGTAGGCTTCCTATAGCTATTCTACTTTGTAATTTATTCTATTCATTCTAACTCTGTAATAATTCTGGTAAAGATATTTTGGAGTATTAGTAAAAGTGGGAAAGGGGATTTATCTTATACTTGCATTAGAATGGGTAGGAATCCTGACTATAGGTTCATTACTTAGCTAAAATGTGCTATTATGCTCAAACATGTTCAATTGTCATGTGTTGGAAATCATGTCTATAGGTATTCTATTTTTCTCAAACATGTTCAATTGTCATGTTTTGGAAATCATGTCTATAGGTATTCTATTTTGCTCAAAACGTGTTACTTTCCAGTTGTTATAGAAATCCTGCCTATAGGTATACTATTATGCTCAAACACGTTCAATTATTATGTGTTAGCAACCGTGCCTATAGGTTCTTTGTTTGGTTCAAATGTGTTCCACTTCTGCTTGTTAGAAACCATGCCAATTGGATCTAAAATTAGTTTTAGTTATATAAATCATACCTATAGGATCTAAACCAGCTTTAGTTATAGAAATCATGCCTATGGGGTCTAAATCAGTTTTAATTATCATCATACTCATCTGTTTAAATTTCTTCAACATTGTGTCATTGTCATCACTAGAAACCATGCCTACAGGACTCGATTAATAATTTTGACCATATTCCTGTGATTACCATTGCCAATTGCTCCTAAAACACCTACATATCATGCCTATAGGTTTAACTTCTTATACATGCAATCAGTAGGCAACCATGCAAGCCTTAGTAATTTTATTAAGAAATGGTTTATACGTTGCCCGCTTATTGAATTCAGTATCACATAGAGATCCTGCCTATAGGTTTCTACAACCTTAACTTGTTAAAATCTGCAACTGTTGTGGACCTCGAGGAGTGCCTAACACCTTATCCTCAGGGTAATTTGAGCCCTTACCCGATCTTTGGTGACGCAAATAGTTAATCAAGAGTTGTCTGCAAATAGGTGCCCTAACGCTCCATAATCCTTTTGGTGGAGACTCTCTCATTTAACACCCTTCCTTAAAAGAGTTGTCACGTGTCGAAGCCCGATTACGCGAGAAAAAGAGGCACAACAGCATGGCGACGCTGCTGGGGATATTTTAAGGCTCTTACCATTGCGAACTTGATCTATATGAATTTGTATCTCTGATAAGCGTGTCCTTATTATTTTGCTGTTACATGAATATCCCGCTCAGATTTTCCCTTTTATTGCTACATGCACAACCTCTTCCCTATTTCTCTTTTTTTATGAACTCATGTGCAACCCTTCGCTTAATTTGGTTACAATGAGCATTTCCCCTTTATTTTCTAATCATGTTTACTGGCTCTAAACTTTTAAAATTTTCTATATCATATCTCTCACAATCCTTACCCCTTTATTTGCTTTATTACAATTCTTTCACATTGCACAAACTAATTTCTTCCCTGTTTTTTCTTTATTTTCTGTCTTTACGTTTATTAAATACCACATTTATTGCTTTCATCATATAAAATACATGACAATGTGTTGATTAATCTTTTCATAAAGCATGCTCAATATCATATTCCACTCGTGCATAATTAATATCATAGAGGCACTTGATGAGTGTCTGTGCTCTTCCTATATCACCCTTTTAAATTTGGAATGGCTTATTTGCGGTAAAACTAGTCGATCAGCGGTGCAATCGACAGTTCCGTGTCTTTCCCTCTCAAGTTTTCCACTTGACGGTATCGGTCTAGACTCTTATAGAAACTCCACTCTGATGTTAATTGTGCATGCATCATGTCTAAACCTAGTATGTGTTAGAACGATATCCACTTGATAACTCTCTAAGGCAGACCTTTTCCGAAGCCCATCCGGATTTAAATAAATCCAACGGGCACAATAACAATATGTGCATTATTTTGAGAAAACATGCTGATATGCTAATCATTAATGTGTAAATAGTCTAATCCGGAGGGGGAAATGGCTATCTTTATTTGTTTTGCAGAAATGAGGCACAAAGTCCAAAGGTTCGACATGGTTCAAAGTATCCCACCTTTGTTGCTATATTGGTGGGAAAATCTCTCGCCAAGCGACAAAAACCATGTGAAATGAGTTCTCGGAAATTTACCTTCTTTGCTAGACATTCAGCCAAGCAATGTACTGATCGAGGCTGCTATTACGTTCTGGGATTAAAAGAGGGTTGTTTTCCGTTTCGGTGATATAGAAATGACTACCCTTCTATAGGAAATAGGAGGCTTTGTTGGGCTTCCCTGGGATAGCCTTGCTCTGTTGGTACCGGAAAATCGCACTTCTCGAAGGTTTCTTAAAATAATGGGTTTTAGAAGGAATGATGAGTTAGTCTTCCTAAATAAATCTTACGTACCCTTTGACTTCCTTTACGAGCGTTATGGGCAGAGGGATTCCTACCGCCACTATCATGATGAGTTTGCCATCACTTCTCTAGGTTGGACTCATCACTAGGTTTTTGTTTTCATCATCTGTTTTCTGGGGATGCTGGTAATCCCAATACAAGGATAATGGATCCACACTCTCCTAGATATGGTTACCAAGACCCTAATAGAAGGAATTGAGGGACATACTTACACTATTTTCCCAATGATCGTAGCAGAGATGTACCGAGCCTTGGACCGCTACAAGAAAGTATATAGGCATTTTGAGGTTTGTAATTTGTTACTACAAATATGGCTTTTGGAACACCTTAAAAGGGGAAAATACCGTCAAGAATTTCCGCGGCGACATTGGAATGACCACATAGCTTTTCACCACCCAAAAAGAATGACTTTTATCCCGGACATGTTTGCACAGCCGGGAAACGTTGTGGTTTGGGTACAGTTCTTCGGCAATTTGATAGACGACAAGGTCCATTGGATGTTCGAGTGGTTCCCTACTAGCGAATTGATCATCAGATCAAGAGATGTTCCTCCTCTAGTGCTAATATGATTAAGGGATATCTATCCTTATGCCCCTATCAGAGTCATGAGGCAGGCTGGGAGGAAACAAGTAATACCACAAGTTTCCAAGATGGTTCACTATAAAGAAAATTTCCAGGGTGATGCCATTCCATTCAAGTGAGAGGCATAACACATGTGGCATATAAATATCATTTTGGAAAAGGATACCATCGAGCCAGATTGGTATCATGCCGGCCATGTGTATTTATACCCATCATGGTTAGTCGACGACATAGTAGGAGAAGTCAAGTCAAGGATTGATTTGGGAAATAAGGTCATAGACGACGCTACCGAGGCGCAAGTAAAAGTGGACATGGAAGCAATCAATGAATGGAGAGGAATCGCTACTAAATCAACAGAGAGGGTGGAGTATTTAGAGCAGTGTCTGATGGAGCTCGAGGGGAGGATGAGGAAAAGAATCGTGGATTGTCATAACGCAGAGGGAAATAAAGGAGGCATCTGGTAAGGGCTTATCTGTTGTTGGAGCACGCCCTAAGGAACTTGATCGATGGAGCTAAGCAGGCCAGGCTTGGAGAAGGTCCCGCTGGGACCGAGTAGAATATAATTGATATTACTTGTTTTCTAGAGTCATTTTAGAATTCAATTGTAATAAGACAAATGCCACTAGTAACTCTTTATAATTATTGTCGTTCTAATAAAGTGTTGGCTTGTTTATCATATTAATGAAATGATGCAGTTATCACCATTAAGTTTCTCCAAGTCTATATGTCGCTAGGCCTAACTCGGGTACAATGATGTCCACAAATTTGGATGCGAATTTATAATTCCGCTATGCATGGTTAAATACTGTAAATATCTTTTCATAACTGCCTACTGACTTATTTACCTTTTTTCTTTTCTTTGTTTTGATTATTCCCATTTCCTAAGGTTGGTTCGTGCATACTGGCATCATCAGCATATCACACCAGATCTAGAGGTCCTCCACCACCTCCTCCTCCAAGTGATCCTAAAAGTAAGGGAAAATCTAAGATGGATGACATGAGTGTTATCAGGAAAGACAACGCTACACATGTAGAGAATGTTGGACTTCGGATGGTCGGAGTACTCCAGAAGATAATGATTTTGTTCTACGGTTGGAGCAGAAGATACTGGAGTTACAAGGGGAACTTAAGCAGGTCCGCAACTTGGCAAACATTTCCCTTACCTTGAACGTCCCAAAATATCAACCAACGGAACACCCGAAACCCAACACCTCCTCAAACCACACTAAACCAACATCCTCAAAATTTTAATCCTCCACTGGTACCAACTCCCAGACAAAATTTTGACCACAGACCATGGGGAAGAAGATGAAGAAGATCTGGCGGGAAAACAAATTTTATTACACTATAGGGAGTATACTGCTACAAAATGATGTCGTTTGGTCTAAAGAATGTTGGGGCCACTTATATGAGGGTCATGACAACTATTTTCCATAACATTATACATAAGGAGATAGAGGTATATGTGGATGACGTCATCATCAAATCCAAGAAGGGTACACATCACATAGCAGACTTGAGAATGTTCATTAATCGGCTTCGGAGGTACAATTTGAAGTTGAATCCCGAAGATTATGCCTTTGGAATTCCTGCCGGAAAGCTGTTAAGATTCATCGTCAACCGCTGAGAAATTGAGCTAGATCTGTCAAAAGGTCAAGGCTATTCAAATATTTGCCGCCACCAAAGAACAAGAAAGACTTAATGAGTTTCTTGGGACGTCTCAATTATATCAGCCGCTCCATAGCACAATAAACTGTAATATGTGAGCCGATTTTCAAAATTATGAAGAAGGATGTCACAAGCAGTTGGACTGAAGACTGCCAGAAAGCTTTTGACAAAATCAAAGAATACTTATCCGCACCGCCAGTACTAATCCCACCAGATCCTTGTAGACCAGTGCTACTCTACCTTTCCGTATTAGATGGGGTTTTCGGTTGTGTCTTGTGACAACATGACGAGACATGAAGGAAGGAACATGAAATATATTATTTGAGTAAGAGGTGCACACCCTACAAAGCATATTATTCTCTGTTTGAAAGCACTTGCTATTCTCTGACATGGCTAGCCCAGAAATTGAGGCACTACTTCTGTGCCTATACCACATATCTCATATAAAGGATGTATTCTTTGAAGTACATCTTCAAAAAGCCCATGCCTACAAGGAAGATAACAAAATGGCAGATATTATTGAGTGAATTTCACATCATTTATGTGACTGAAAAGGCAGTTAAGGGACAGGCATTAGCGGATCATCTTGCGTAAAATCCCGTAGGAAGAGAATACGAACCACTAAAACATATTTTCCTCATGATGAAGTGTCATTAGTAGGAGAAGATATTGCAGAATCCTACGACAGGTGGAGAATGTTCTTCGATGGAGCTGCAAATTTGGAAAGAGTAGGTACTGGAGGTGTTTTGGTGTCAGAAATCGGTCAACATTACTCGGTGTCCGCAAAACTCAGATTTTCGTGCACCAATAATATGGCAGAATATGAGGCTTGCAAATTGGGGCTCAATTTGGTTGTCGACATGAATATACAAGAATTACTAGTAATTGGTGATTCAGACCTTTTGGTACACCAGGTGCAAGGAGAATGGGCTACAAAGAATACCAAGAGTTTATGAAGAGGTTCACGAAGTTAGAGTTCAGTCATGTCCGGAGAATCCAGAATGAGTTCGCAGATGTATTGACCACTTTTTCCTCTATAATATAGGATCCGGATAATAATTTCATCGATCTTATTCTGGTAAGAATCCATAATCAGTCAGCTTATTGTGCTCATGTTCAAGAAGAAACAGATGGAAATCCATGGTTTCACGATATCAAGGAGTACTTGGCAAAAGAAGAATACCCAGACCATGCAAATCATACTTAAGAATGCACGCTCTAGATATTGTCCAACCATTTCTTCCACAGGGAAGGAATTTTGTATAGAAGGACTCTATACCTAGCGTTATTACGGTATTTTGAAGTCAAGGAAGCTTCCAAACTGCTTGAAGAGCTACACGCTAGAACCTGCAGACCACATATGAAAGGTTTCATTTTAGCCAAGAAGATACTTAGAGCGCGATATTTTATGATGACTTTGGAAAAAGACTACATCTGATATGTCTAGAAACCTCATCAGTGCCAAATGCACGCAGATATGATACGGGTCCCTCAAATGAACTTAATGAAACGAGTGCACCTTTGCCTTTTGTAGCCTGGGGAATGGATGTCATTGGACCAACTGAGCCTACCACTTCATACGGGCACAGGTTCATTCTAGTGGCCATAGACTACTTCAGAAAATGGGTTAAGGAAACATCATACAAAGTTGTAACCAAGAAAGTCGTTGCAGATTTTATCAGAGAACGTATTGTTATAAAATTTGGGGTGCTGGAGTCCATCATCATTGACAATGCTGCCAATCTCAAAAGTGACCTAATGAAAGCTATGTGCGAGACTTTCACACTCAAGCACAAGAATTCCACAGCATACCGGACCCAAATGAATAGAGTTGTGGAGGCCGCGAACAAGAACATCAAAATGATATTGAGGAAGACGGTAGAAAACAACAAGCAATGGCACGAGAAGTTACCATTTTCTTTATTGGGATATTGTAAAACAGTCCGCACATCAACCGGGGCAATTCCTTATTTGCTGGTCTACGGTACAAAAACTGTCATTCCCGCTGAGGTGGAAATTCGTTCCTTAAGGATTATACAAGAAGTTGAAATCGGTAATGTAGAATGGATAAGAAGTCGCTACGAGAAATTAGCTCTCATTGATGGGAAAAGAATGAATGATGTGTGTCATGGGTAACTTTATTAGAACAGAATGTTCAGAGCTTTCAACAAAAGGGTCAAACCTAAACAGTTCGCACCGGGGTAGCTGGTGCTGAAACATATCTTTCCACATCAGGATGAAATCAAAGGAAAATTATCACCCAGTTGTCAAGGACCCTACACAGTTTAGATAGTACTGACAGGAACATAACTCATACTCGCAGAAATGTACGGAGAGATTTGGCCAAAGCGTATCAATTTAGATGGATTCAAAAGGTATTATGTTTATGTTATTAACATTTAGGAAATTTGATGTAACTGAACTGCGCTTGACTCGATTCTCGTTTAAGAAGGGATACGTAGGAATCCATGTGGGTTCGGTCAAAATTCAATAAAATTTTCATTTTACCCATAATCAGAAACGGGGTCAGAATTTTGAGGAGGACCCTTAAAATTATGGAGCAAATTCAGTCGACGTCATCGTATGGAGACAGTCAGAAAATCGTCTGAATAAACCCTCAAAATTCTATTACAAGGAGGTCGCAATGTCTCTGAAAGTGTCCCAGTCATTGGTTCATCATGTTTATTTATTGTATACTACTATGTTTTAAATAACTGCATTCATCAAATGCACACATATTTTTAAAAAAACTTTATTTTATGAATAAGTCGAATGCTAACTCGAGCAAGATTCCTATAACGACCCGACCGGTCATTTTGCGTAATCGGACCCCGTTCCCCTAAATGAAACTTTCCATAGTGGCTTATTTTGATTTATGACTTGCGGGGGCGGGTGGTCCGGATTTCAGAAGTGTTTAGAGCAATATTGGGACACTTGGTTCCTTCAGGTTGGCCTTTAAGGCCAAGTTTGACTTCGGTCAACATTTTTAATAAACGACCTCGGAATCGAATTTCGACCATTTCAATATCTTCGTATGATAATTTCGCACTTGGGCATATGTTCGGAATGGGTTTCGGATGACCTGGGAGATTTTCGGAACCCAATATTGAAATAAGAGTTCCTTAAGTTCCTATGGTGGTTTGGGACATGTTTATGTGTTATCGAGGTCCGAACAGAATTTCAAGACCAGGAATAGTTTTGTTATGTCATTTATGACTTGCCTTCAATATTTGGTGTCATTCCGAGTAGTATAGGTCGGTTCGACACGTTGTTAGTGATGTCAAGAAAACTTAAAGTTCCTAAGTTAGGTTCTAGGGGTTTGAAGGTGTGATTTTGATTTTTAGCATTGTTGCGGGTGTTATGAACGCTCGAGCGAGTCCATATTATGATTTGGGACATGTTGGTATATTTGGACGAGGGCTCGAGTGTGCCCAGGTGCCTCTCGGGCACCAAACGAGGCCAAAAATCAGCTGAAGCAGTTGCTGGTGCACCTGATCTGGTATGACCGCAGGTACGGTTTCCCAGTCGCAGGTGCGAGATCGCTCCTGCGGTCCAGGACTCGCAGGTGAGACCCCCAGGTGGGTTGCCCAGTTCTCGCAGGTGCGGGCTCTTTTCCCGCAGGTTCAGAGCTGTAGGAGCAGACTCCAGCCCCAAGGTGCGAGCCCAGGCCTTTGTCTCGTTTTCTGTAAGTGTGAGCTATTGCTCGCATGTTTGAGACCGCAGATGCAGTCGTCATGTCGCAGGTGCGGAAACCCCTGTAGGTAGAAAGGTGTTTAAGTGCGGGATTATCTCATTCCCACTCCATTTTCTTCCAACGTAGGTGATTTTGGGAGCTTGGAAAAGAGCTCCACGACCCTACCAGTATGGGGTAAGTAAATTATATCCTAAAGTTAGTTAATGCATGAAGTCCTGGCTTAGTTTCCTACCTAATTAGTGAAAAACTAAGGATTTGGGTAGTAACCTAGGGCCTTCAAAAAATTTAGAAGATTACCCATGCATTGGCTATGAATTCATACAAAACTCATATATTAACGATTCTTAGGTTATGGGTGAGTGTTTCCTTCGAGAATTTTTGGAATGCGAGCATGCAGGCCCAGGGTTGGATTTTGGGATTTCTTCAAGAATGATGAATTTTACTAAATAGTATAGAATTCCATGCTTTGAGTATAATTTGATATATTTACGCAACGTTTGGTTAGCTTCGAGTCCTTTGGGTGATGAGTTCGGAGTTTCGGGCGCATTCTTGGCCCGGGGAGTAGGTGCGGCGCGAGGTGAGTCTCCTTTCTAACCTCATAAGAGGTAATTGTCCCCGTAGGTGTTTTAAATGCTATATGTTATAATTGTGGGGGCTACGTACATACAAAGTGACGAGAGTCCGTACCTAGCGGCTATTATTATTATGTCCGGGTAGTCAGGTCAACATCATGCCTTGTGTTTTACTTGAAATGAACTATATGCTTAATAAATTAAATGTTACATGCGGTTTATTTCCCTTAGATCATGGAACTTGAGGAAAGTTGTAAGGAATTGTTTACTGAAAAGTAATTTAAAAAGTAATATTGTATTTGAATGTGACCGTTTCACAATTTACATTCCGCGAGCGGAGTGTGATTTCCCTTACTCTTATGGGAGCGGGCCATACGCCACAGCGGACTAGAAAATCCACTTATGGTTCGGGCCGTTCGATCCTCGGCAGTGCATGTAAATGATTACTTTATGGAAATGATGCACTTATGGTTCAGGTCGTTGGATCCTCGGCAGTGCATAGAGATGATTACTTTATGGCAAGGATGCACTTATGGTTCGGGTTCCTCGACAGTGCATAGATGTGAGTACTTTATGGTAAGGTGCACTTATGGTTTGGGCCATTCGACCCTCGGTAGTGCAGGGATACGAATATCTCATGGCTCAGGCCTGTTGTCCTTATCCTGTATGTGCATGATTTATTTGTTACTAAATTCATGGTTATTGATTTGAAATATATTTAGGGGAAGGTGAAGTAGTAGTTGTTTATTTATTTCCAGTAATTCCTTGGTTTTTAGTGCCTTATATATATTTGCTGCTTCACTGCCTTTACATGCCTAATGTTTTCATCATATTCTGTCAATTTATATTGTTGGACCTTAGTGAGTGTCCAGTCGACCTCTCATCACTACCTCTTCGAGGTTAGGCAGGATACACACTGGGTACGTATATATTTATGTACTCATGCTACGCTTCTGTACTTAATTGTACAGGTTCTTAGGCTGGTGCATGTGGTTGTCAGGCCAGAGCTTGATTCTGATTATAGACGGACCTGACTTCATGGTGAGCTTCTTTCTCCTGGTGATCTCCGGCAGCAACATGGGGTTTCTTTTGCTTATTTCCCGTCAATTTCCTTGAGATAGTGGGACTATATATTATATCTTTTGTATATTCTATTAGAGTGCCCATAGGACTTGTGACACTAGTTCTTGGCACACACGTGTTAGTTATTATGGATTACCGATCTATATATATATTGGCTCACGCCTCCTCATGACAGCTTTTGATTAAAAAAACTGACTAATTATCCTTGACGATTTATGTCTCAAGTTTTAAAAACTAAGTATATGTTGAAATGCTTAATCTAATAAGAAGGAACCCTTAGTAAATTGGGTGTTGGCTTGCCTGACCCCACTATTGGGCACCATCACGTCCTAAGTTAGGATTTTGGGTTGTGACAACATAGTATTAGAGCACTAGGTTCACGTAGGTCTCACAAGCCATGGGCAAACCTAATAGAGTCTTGTGGATCGATAGAGAGACGTATGTATTTCTCTTTGGGAGGATAGAGGGTGGTAGGGAACCTCTCTTTGTTCTTATTCTATCTTCTAGTCTATGGTTTACTAAATGTCACTCTTCTATTCTATCACAGACTGTGAGGATGCGTGCATCTGATGTTCCAGACCGGGGAGGGGCCGCTACCCTCTTTGTCCGAGGCCAGGGGAGGGAACCAGCCCGAGGTAGGGGATGAGGGAATCCCAGAGCTATTCCAGTTCCACCACCAGAGGACCCTATCATAGAAGATCAGGACGAGGTGCCTTCTACAGATCCTGCTCTAGTAGACATCATGACGGCGCCAGGCTTCCAGGCAGTCATGGGTCGTATGATGAGATTTATGGACACTATGCCCCAGGATGGTTTATTTTTAGCAGATCCTGCCACTTCTCAGGCGGGATTGGAGTCCAAAGCCCTACTTCCCAAGCTGCAGGCCAGATAGCAGCATTACATCATACCGTAGGTACACTGCCCATAGGTGGGGTGCAGCCTATTGCAGCAGCACATGAGCCCAGACCAGCTACCGACGGTGATCCGCAGAAGTTATTGGATAGATGGACTCGATTGCACCCTCCACTCTTCGGGGGTGAGCAAGGTAAGGATGCCCAGGCTTTTGTGAACAGGTGTAGGGGAAGACTGCACAACATGAGGATCTTAGAGTCCTATGGAGTGGATTTCACTACCTTCCAGTTGGAGGGCAGAGCTCGTAGGTGGTAGCAGTCCTATATTCTCAGCAGGCCAACATATTCTCCTTCTGTCAGTTGGGATCAGTTCACACAGATGTTTCTAGATAGATATATCCCACCCTCTGAGAGGGAAGAGTTGCGGTATCAGTTTGAGCGGCTAGAGGAAGGACAAATGTCAGTGACAGATTATAAGGCCAGATTTTTAGAATTGTTTCGCCATGCACTCATGATACTACCTACTGATGTAGAGAGGGTGCGGAGATTTGTGGCTGGGATGCATCTAGGTATTAGGGCCACCATGGGCCGAGAGGTGGAGACGGGTACTCCTTACTAGCTTGTGGTAGAGATTTTTTGCATAATCGAGGGGTATCGGTCGAGGAGCAGGGAGCATGGGTAGCAAGACAAGATGGTTAGATTCTCCGGAGATTTCAGTGGTGCCCCAGCTAGGGTCAGAGGTTAGTTTAGCAGTAGTCAGCCCAGCAGGACTTCATATTCAGCATCTCCACCACCTCCTCGAGGTGTTCCAGCGAGGCCTCATTTCAGCGCTATGCCAGAGCGCTCCTACCGTCCTCCAACCATTCAGAGTTCACCCAGTGGTTATCCCAGTCATCCGAGATCCTCTTACCCCTACTTCAGTGCTACGACAGAGGGTCCACATCGCCCTCCGATCATTCAGAGTTCTTCTTTAGGGCAGCAGACTATGGTACTAGGGGGGTGTTACAAGTGTGGAGAGCTAGGTCATATGAAGAGGCATTGTCCCAGGTTTCAGGGTAAGGCCGTACAGTAGAGTTATCAGCCAATGGGTGCAGCACCAGCAGTTCGGCAACCTAGAGGTGGAGGACAGGTCGGTAAGGGTTGTCCGAGAGGTGGAGTCCAGTCCGGGGGAGGTCAGGCAGCTCCTGTTCACTCTGGTGGAGCTGAGTCTTCTGGTACTCCAGCTAGATTTTTATGCCATTCTGGCCAGATCAGATGCAGTGGCCTCAGACACCGTGATCACACGTATTATCTAAGTATGTGGTAGAGAGGCTTCAGGATTATTTGATCCAGGGTCCACCTATCCATATGATTCAGCATTATTTGCTCATTTTCTAGATGCTCCTCGCAACTCCTTGGGTTCTCCTATATATGTTTCCTCTCCTGTGGGCGATTCCGTGGTGGTAGACTGGATCTATCGATCTTGTGTGATGACGTTCTGTGGGTTCGAGACCAGAGCAGACCTTTTATTGCTCGACATGGTTGATTTTGAGGTTATCCTAGGCATGGATTGGCTATCACCTTATCATGCCGTGGTAGATTTCCATGCCAAGACAGTTACTTTAGCCATGCCCGAGTCACCTAGGCTGGAGTGGAGAGGTTCCTTAGTTAGTGCAGCCAACCCGATTATTTCATTCCTGAAGGCTCGATATATGGTCGAGAATGGGTGTCTGGCGTATCTTGCTTATGTGCGGGATACCACCGCCGAGTCTCATTATGATTGATTAAGTGCCAGTTATTCGAGATTTTGCTGATGTATTTCCTTTAGATCTTCCAGGCATGCCTCCAGATCGTGATATTGATTTCTATATTGATTTAGCTCCAGGCACCCAGCCTATATCTATCGTTCAGTACTATATGTCTCCAAAATAGTTCAAGGAGTTGAAGGAGCAGCTTGAGGAGTTGTAGGCTAAGGGGTTCATCAGACCGAGTGTATCGCCGTGGGGTGCTCCAGTTCTATTCGTGATGAAAAAGGATAGGTCCATGCGGATGTGTATTGATTACAGCCAGTTGAACAAGGTCTCCATTAAGAACAAGTATCCTTTGCCACGCATCGATGATTTGTTTGACCAGTTGCAGGGTGCTAGAATGTTTTCTAAGATTTATTTGAGATCGGGATATCATCAGTTGAAGATTCAGGCCTCCGATGTTCCGAAGACTACTTTTCTTACGAGATATGGCCACTATGAGTTCCTGGTGATCTTCTTTGGCTTGACTAATGCCCCAGCAGAATTCATGGACTTGATGAATAGGGTGTTCAGGCCGTATATTGATTCATTTGTCATTGTCTTCATTGATGACATTTTGATTTACTAACATATCCTAGGGGAGCACGAGCAACATTTGAGAGTTATGCTCCAGACTTTGCGAGAATAGAAGCTATATGCTATGTTCTCCAAGTGTGAGCTCTTATTGGATTTCGTGGCATTCTCGGGGCATGTGGTATCCGGAGAGGGTATCAAGGTTGATCCTTAGAAGATTGAGGCAGTTCAGAGTTGGCTGCGTCTACTTCAGCTACAGAGATTAGGAGCTTTTTGGGCCTAGCAGGCTATTATCACCGATTTGTGGAGGGGTTCTCTTCTATTGTAGCTCCATTAACTACATTGACTCAGAAGAATTCCCCATTTCGATGAGGTGAGATTTCAGAAGCTCAAGGCAGCATTGACCTCAACACCAATTATGCTATTGCCTTCCGGTTTGGGGATGTATTACGATGCTTCGAGCGTTAGATTGGGATTTGTGTTGATGCAGGATGGGAGAGTTATTGCTTATGCTTCGCGCCAGCTAAAGGTTCATGAGAATAATTACCATGTGCACGATTTAGAGTTGGCGTTTATTGTTCATGCTCTTAAGATTTGGAGGCACTACTTGTATGAGATGTCATGTGAGGTTTATATAGACCACCGTAGCTTGAACCACTTGTTCAAGAAGAGAGATCTTAATTTGAGGCAGCGCAGATGGCTCGAGTTATTGAAGGATTATGATATCACCATTCTATAGCATCCGGGCAAGGCGAATGTGGTAGCGGATGCTTTGAGTGGGAAGGCGGAGAGTATAAGTAGCTTGGCTTATGTTGCAGCAGAGGAGAGACCTCTAGCCTTGGACATTCGGTCCTTGGCTAATCTCCTGGTGAGATTAGACCTTTTAGAGCCTCATCGAGTTCTAGCACATGTGGTTGTTCAGTCTTCGTTATTGGGTGAAATAAGGCTCGGCAGTTTGATGATCCGTGCTTGGCAGAACTTCGGGAGTCAGTGGTACAGGGTGGTGCCATGGAGGTTACTATTGGTGAGGATGGTGTTCTGAGACCTCAAGGCCGTTTATGTGTTCCTAATGTTAATGATCTGAGGGAGAGGATTCTAGAAGAGGCACATAGTTCCCGTATTCTGGCCATCCTGGTGCTACAAAGATGTATCGTGATTTGAAGCAGCATTACTAGTGGAGGCGGATGAAGAGGGACATTTTGGATTATGTGACTAGGTGTATTAACTGCCAGCAGGTTGAGTATGAGCACTAGAGGCCTACATCAGCAGATGCCTATTCCTGAGTGGAAATGGGAGCGCATCACTATGGACTTCGTGGTTGGGTTGTCTCGGACATTGCGGAAGGTTGACACGGTTTAGGTCATTGTGGATAGATTGACCAAATCGGCCCATTTCATTCTAGTGGCTACTACTTATACTTCTGAGAGGTTGGCCCAGATCTACATTCGGGAGATAGTCCGGTTGCACGGTGTGCCAGTGTACATTATATTAGATCCAGGTCCTCAGTTCTCCTCACATTTCTGGAGAGCATTGCATAGTGATATGGGCACCCAGATAGATCTCAGCATAGCATTTCACCCTCAGACTAATGGTCAGTCGGAGAGGACAGTTCATATATTGGAGGACATGATCAGGACATGTGTGATTGACTTTGGTGGTCGGTGGGACCAGTTCTTGCCTTTGACCGAGTTCTCTTATAATAACACTTATCAGTCCGACATGAAGATGTCTCCATTTGAGGCTTTGTATGGTCGGCAATGTCCTTCTCCTATCGGGTGGTTTGAGCCTGGCGAGGCTAAGTTATATGGCACCGACCTGGTGAGAGATGCTTTGGAGAAAGTAAAGTTGATTCAGGAGAGGCTCCGCATGGTACAGTCTAGACAGAAGAGTTACGTGCATCAGAGGGCGCGTGATGTATCATTTATGGAGGGAGACAAGGTTCTGTTGAAGGTCTCGCCGATGAAGGATATTATGATGATTGTGAAGAAGGGCAAGATGAGCCTGAGGTTTATAGGTCCCATCAAGGTATTGAGGCGAGTTAGGGAGGTTGCATATTACCTAGCCTTACCTACCAGTTTATCAAGAGTTCATCTGGTCTTTCATGTATCCATGCTCCGGAGGTACCATGCCGACTTATCTCACGTGGTTGATTTCAGAATTATTTAGTTCGATGAGAAGTTGGGCTACTAGGAGGAGACAATTGCTATTATTGACAGGAAGGATCGCCAGTTAAGATCCAAGAGACTTTCTGCCGTGAAGGTCCAATTGAGGGGCCAAACAGACGAGGAGGCGATCTGGGAGACCGAGGAGGACATGCGGAACAAATATCAATACTTATTCAGCACTTCAGGTATGATTGTAGACCCATTCGAGGATGAACATTTGTTTAAGAGGTGGAGAATGTAACGACCTAGCGGTCGTTTTACGTTATCGGACCCCGTTCCCCCAAATGAACTTCCCATAGCGGCTTATTGTGATTTCTTACTTGCGGAGGCAGGTGGTCCAGATTTCAGATGTGTTTAGAGCAATATTGGACCACTTGGTATCTTCAGGTTAGCCTTAAAGGCTAAGTTTGACTTCGATCAACATTTTTAGTAAACGACCTCGAAATCGAGTTTCAAAGGTTCCGATAGCTTTGTATGATGATTTCGGACTTGGGCGTATGTTTCGGAATGGGTTTCGGATGACCCGGAAGCGTTTCAGCGCCTAATATTGAAATAAGAGCTCCTTAAGTTTCTATTGTGGTTTGGGACGTGTTTTTGTGTTATCGTGGTCCGTACAAAATTCCGAGGCATGGAATAGTTCCGTTGTGTCATTTATGTACTTGCCTGGAAAATTTGGTGTCATTCCGAGTAGTATAGGTCAGTTTGGCGCATTGTTAGCGAAGACAAGAAAATTTAAGGTTCCTAAGTTTGGTTCTAGGGGTTTTTAGGTGTGATTTTGAGTTTTAGCGTTGTTGCGGGTGTTCCGAAGACTCGAGGAAGTCCATATTATGATTTGGGAATTGTTGGTATATTTGGACGGGGGCTCGGGTAAGTCCAGGTGCCTCTCGGGCATAAAACGAGGCCAAATTGTGTGTGCATCTGACCGCTTCACAATTTACATTCCGCGATCGGAGTGTGATTTCCCCCACTCTTATGGGAGCGGGCCGTACGCCACGGCGGACTGGAAGATGCACTTATTGTTCGGGAAGTTAGATCCTCGGCAGTGCATAGAGATGATTTCTTTATGGCAAGGATGCACTTATGGTTCGGGTCGTTCGATCCTCGGCAATGCATAAATGTGAGTACTTTATGGTAAGGTGCACTTATGGTTCGGGCCGTTTGTCCCTCGGCAGTGCACGGATACGACTATCTTATGGCTCAGTCTAGTTGTCCTTATCATGTAAGCATGATTTATTTGTTATCAATTTTATGGACATTGATTTGACAGATATTTGGGGGAAGGTGAAGTACTAGTTGTTTATTTATTTCTAGTACTTCCTTGGTTTTGAGTGCCTTATATATATTTGATACTTCACTGCATTTACATGCCTACTGTTTTCATCATATTCTATTAATTTGTATTGTTGGACCTTAGTGAGTGTCTAGTCGACCTCACGTCACTACCTCTTCGAGGTTAGGTAGGATACTCACTGGGTACATATATATTTATGTACTCATTCTACAGTTCTGTACTTCATTGTATAGATTTTGAGGCTGGTACATATGGTTGTCCGACCATAGATTGATTCTGATTATAGATGGACCTGACTTTACAGTGAGCTGCTTTCTCCTAGCGATCTCCGGCAGCACCATGTAGTTTCTTTTGCTTATTTCCCGTCTATTTCTTTAATATAGTGGGACTATATAATATATCTTTTGTATATTCTGTTAGTATGCCCGTCGGACTTGTAACACTAGTTCCTGGCACAGACGTGTTAGTTATTATGGATTACCGGTGTGTATATATATTGGCTCACGCCTCCTCATGAGCGCTTTTGATTAAAAAAAGTTGGCTAATTATCCTTGACAATTTATGTCTCAAGTTTTAAAAACTGAGTATATGTTGAAATACTTAATTTAATAAGAAGGAACCCTTTTGTAAATTAAGTGTTGGCTTGCCTGACCCCGTTGTTGGGCACCATCACGACCTAAGTTAGGATTTTGGGTCGTGACAATTCCATTGCGGAGCGAAGCAAAGAGAGCAGGCGGAGGAACGAACCAACCTCCCTCGTAAAACTCACCATTTTCCTTTGGATGCAGGAATAAGGAATTGCTGCAAGTACATGCGCTCCTTAGAATCACTGTCTTCATAACAATAAAGCTGCCATGCGCAAACATATCTCCAGCTAATAAATACTCTACTCATACCTATTATATTTTTATTGCATGAGACTAAGATCTGTCTTCATTCTGGCATGAGGCTAAGCCCTGCCTCCTTAATTGCATAAAGGATAAGCTCTGCCTTCCCTACATAAGACTAAGCATTGTCTCCACTCCGTACATGACGCTAAGCCCTACCTCCTCAATTGCATAAGGCTAAGCACTTCCTCCCCATTGCATAAGGCTAAGGATTGTCCCCATCCTTGCATGAGGCTAAGCCCTGCCTCCTCAATCGAATAAGGCTAAGCATTGCATTCCCATTGCATGAGAATAATCATTGTCTTCATCCTTGCATGAGTCTAAGCACTACCTTCCCATTGCATGAGGCTAAGAACTACCTTCCCATTGCATGAGACTAAGTATTGTGTCCAATCCCTGCATGAGGCTAAGCCTTATCTCCTCAATTGCATAAGGCTAAGCACTTCCTCCATATTGCATGAGACTAAGCATTGCCTCCCATCCTTGCATGAGGCTAAGCCCTGCCTCCTCAATTGCATAAGGCTAAGCTTTGTCTTCCCCTTTCATGAGACTAAGCATTGTCTCCATTCCTTACATGAGGATAAGCCATGCCTCCCCAATTTCATAAGGCTAAGCACAACCTTCCCCCGCACGATACTAAGCATTGTCTCTCCTTGCATAATCACGAATCCTGCACTATTCTCGGAGCTAAGCTCTGCCCCGATCTTACACAAAAAGTTTTGTCTTGTTTCATCTCAAGTATCATGTCTTTGCATCTCATGGGATGAAATATAGCTAATATTTCTGAAGGCGTCATAGTTCGAAGGAATCATTCTCATAGCTGAAAGATACCATGCCATGGCTTGAGGATCTCTCAATATTGCACATCATCATTCAAAGGCGTCATGGTTCAGAGGCACCATCCTCATGGCCCGAGAACATCATTTCATGGCCTACGAATCCCTTACCGCACAATTCATGGCCCGGGACATCATGGTTTGCGGACACCATCCCTCATCTTCCAAATACATCTCTCATGGTCCAAAGGGAATTTGCATCATGTTTAAATTCGTGCAATAACCCATATGTATTTGTATGCATCATGTTTTGAGTACGCAAGTGATTCAACAAGTAACCTTTCTCCTAATGGGAGCAATCTTCCCTATAGTTTCCATTCAATATTCATATCTTGAAACTAATTCAAGCATAACCAATCATAGCTTGTTACCCTTTCCCATCTGATAGCCGCTAAAATATCAATAACCACTCCCAAATACATCCATTTACAATCCTGATATTATCCTATCTAGAAGAGTTTGCCCATTCTTACAACAACTCCATCCGTTTATTCCACCAATGGATCTAGAACTACACATGTCCTGATTCCTGTAAAACAAGGGATATGTAGGCAGCTCAGAAACCAGGGTTCGGCCTATATTTTGCAAAAATAACCCCATTCGGTCGAGATCGGTCATGATCTCTTTAACCAACAACTCTTTCATCCTTATCGGGTAAAGAGGGGCAACTGTTGATACCTAATTTTTTCCTGATATTTTCAAATATATATAGTGCATGTGCATCATACTTTGAGTTACAAACATACACACGTATTTTTTTATAATTTTTAATAATTTTTAAAGGCTTTAAATCAATTTTTTCTGCATTTTATTATATAAATATCCAATAATTACCGTCCAAATTATTTTTATGATGATTTAATCACCTAAAGTTATCATTTGTACCAATGTGAGGTTTTAAACATTTTTTAGTGCATTTCTTAAAATTACATTTGCATTTTACGGCTAGTTGCGCATTTTTGCAATAATAACCCATATACATGTATAATTACATTATTTATGAAGAAAGTAACTTTTTATATTTTTATAATATTAAGCTTTTACTTTTAATATTTTAGTACATAAATAATATTTTTGTTATTTATTAATTATTTTTATAAATTATTTTTTGCTAAATATTTAGTATTTTAATAATAGCCTAATTTTTTTTAGACCTATTTTCGGACTTAATACACCAGCCAAATATCCACAGCCTAAACCGGCCTAAATACACCCGACCCAATCCCCTTTTAAATCATGGTCGTTTATCTCTGATATCAATGTCCCATATCAGTTCCCTCACTTTAATTAACTTAACCCATCACCGAGGCCTAACCAGGTGAACCCGGTTAAGCGGACTTGGATTGCCTTTCCTACCCAACACGTTCCCCCGTATATACAATGAACCATATTCCATATGAAATAGCAACTTACGATTTAAGTGTGTATTTACAAACTTAAGTTCATTTCTCTTTTAGCATTTCAACTGTTGATTCCCAAAAAGATACACAATACATACATAACTTTCCAATACGGACCACGATTCCGAATACCTATAGTAACTACCCCAAAATACATATATACACCCACATCTTGTCTACGAAGCTGCTACCAATACTAGGAGTTTATACAATACTTACCGGCAACAAGGCCTCGGCTATACCTTACAATACATAACAGACTCAAAAGAGATGGCATGAATTACACACGGCCCCGGGAGGAAGTGGGGCTCACCAGCACTTGCTGAAAGATGAGGAGGAGGCACCACTAACGGCGAGCTGAGCTACCTGCTATGGACCCACCTACATCCATACAAAATATGTAGTGCCCCCGGTAAAAGGCACGTTAGTACTGTGGAATAGTACTAGTATGTATTAGCAAACTTTACTCAAAGTAAGATTAAGATATGCATAGATAGAAAGCAGTTAAAGAAACCAACACATAGTGCACAGTGATACAGAAAACAAGCACAATTGAGAGCCTCACAGATTCTTATTTCAACACAATCACATTTTCGCTTTATTACATTTGGTTGCGGCATGCAACCCGATCCCACCGTACAAATTACACTCCACCCTTGTTACCTATCCACCCTTATTACTACGTGTTGCAATGTGCAACCCGATCCCACCTTACATTTCTGTTGAGGCGTGCAACCCGATCCTACCGTACAGTTTACACTCCACCCTTGTTACCTCTCCACCCTTATTACTTCTTGTTGCGGCGTGCAACCCAATCCCACCGGACCATCACACTTCATGGAAAACAATAACAACCCACAATTCAATCACAGGGTTTCATATCATCAAGAGTACAATTTCATAACATTCAACCAATCATGTGTTCACAATAGTCTTTATCATCCATTAATTCAACCACAAAGATGCTCATAAACAAGAACGTAAATTTATTACAACCAACAATTCATATGAAGTTAAGCCACAGTAAACGTTGCCAACAATTGGTCATATACGATATTTTCATGGTCATTTAGTTCAATTAGATCAATTCACAATTCCCTTTCATCAGTTGTTACATAGACCTTATCACTTAGATGCATTTACACATTTGAGTTTGTTATCATTCTTTCATGCCAACATACTCAAGCATTTAACGAACCTTGCACATGATACAGTAATCACATAGAAATCACCTTTCACGATTTCAATTATCATGATAGTCGAATAAGAAAAATCAGAGAATGAAATCTCACACCTCAACACAACTGGACAGTCAATTCACATATACTCAACAAGAAGCTCATACCGAATGTTTGGACACCAACAAGGAGACTCTACGGAAATTAAGGTTAGCCATAAATACCTCGAGTCATCCCTTTTTTTTTACCGTCTAGCACTATTAATCTATTCCACAATGTGACATATTTCACTTAGAATTAGGAATATTGTACTCAATTGAGCATTTATCAAACACTAGATGACCCCTTAGACTACTAACCCCCTTTTGAGAATAATTACCCAAACTTGTTTTTTCCTATACTAGATTACGGGGTTTAACTCACATGCATGCAAGATTTCACTTTTTATTTTCAAGAACCAACCTATGTGTGTTTTATTCTTTCACAAAATCTGAAAATTTAGGGAAATAGGATGAAGACTTACCTCTTTTAGTGAAGAAGATGACAATAACTCGATAATTTCCGGGCTTGAAGGATTTTCGAAAATCAAATTGGATGATGTTGAAACCTTCTCTCTCAAGAACTCTCTCCTTCTCTCTCAACTTTTGGTCAAAAAATCATTAAAAATGAAGGGAAGGGGTGTTTTATAAAACAGGGGTCGAGTTTTTAATTTAGAAATAGGAGCCCCGGCATAGAAATGCGGTCAGGAATGCGATCACATTCCTGCTATGCGATCCGCATTCTTGACGCATAGTTTTCCTTCAAATGGGCAAAAATGGGAACCACACTACCTAGGTATGCGACTACTATGCAGTCCACATACCTGTTATGCTATCGCATAGTGCGTCGCATAACCTCCCTCGCAAAACCATGGGGCAAGAATGCGATAACTATGCGGCCTGCATTCGTGAAATACTATCGCATTCTAGGCAGCATAGTTGTCCTCAAAATGGACAGGAAACAGTCTAGGTATGAGACCACTATGCGGTCCACATACCCTTTATGCGATCACATAATGCGTCGCATAACGTGAAATTTCTTGAAAACTTAATCTTTGAAGTTCTGAGATACTTTTTTACTCAAAATAGGACCGTTTTAAGAATTTCTACAGTTATAACAGCACATGGACTTATTCGGGAATTATTTTAGACATACAAATTTTACGGGTCTTTACAACCGTTTCAACTCATATGCC
This sequence comes from Nicotiana knightiana, assembly GCA_005239525.1. Classification (NCBI taxonomy): domain Eukaryota; kingdom Viridiplantae; phylum Streptophyta; class Magnoliopsida; order Solanales; family Solanaceae; genus Nicotiana; species Nicotiana knightiana. The sequence goes on from ML413685.1 coordinate 57,079, forward strand.
ACCTTTGAATCCTCTCCCTCTTTTTTCTACGAACCCTAGTTGTCGTACCTCTGAATTTCCCGAAATTCAGCCCTAAAATGGAATCAATCATTGATTCACTTGCCTTATTGATATCCTCTCACTATTAGTTACTCGTTTGTGGTGTTGCCAACTGCTTGCCTAAACTTGGCAAGCAAATCTCATGAAAATCAAATAAAATCGGTTCAAATCCTTGATATCTCTGATTATTCTGTATGTTCATCATTTGCTCTTTGTGAGTACGAATATATTCTATATCTTTTGACGATAATTACTTACCCTAAAATAGGGTTTTCAGACCTCTTTCAATCGAACCAAAATGGGATCGAATCTCTAATTTTAAGCGATATTCTGTCTATATTCTCCCTTTTTTGTGTGGTGTTTGATTTTATTTTGCCGATTTTACACTTTCCCTAAAATTAGGGTTTGAGACTTTTCTCTTTTCCTTATTGATTCTGATTTCATGTAATGAATCTTTCCTTTCTCATGTTTGATTGATGATTTTCCTTATTTGGATTTTAATTTCTACTACTCTATAAACCCCTCCCCATTCCCCTTTGGGAGAGACTTGAATTGTTAATATTTACTAAAAAAAATTAAGCTATAACTTTTTGTTCTCTAAATCCTCTTGTTCTATATTTTGGTTTCTGGACGGCTGAAAGCCAACTCCAAAAAGTCTGGGTTTTTGCTACTGTGGACTTTGTTCATTCTTGTTTTCGCTTAACTGGTGAGTTGCTGAACTTTTGTCACTTAATTCCTATTTACCTGTCATTTTCACATGTTTTCGATTCTGAAGATTGCAGTTTAATGTATTTTTTGGGATGTTCTTATGTACAATCCTAATTGATTTACTTTAATTTTTGGTCTCTCTAGTCTTCACTTCATTATGTTGGTAATCTGAAACATGTCTATGTTACTACTTAACATTTCTTTGGTGTTTAATCTTGCTTAAGGTTGTCCATTATGTTATTTGAATATGCTCCCATGCATAATTTGGACTTGCTTTAGGCTAATTGGTCTATTAGGTCAGACTTGAGTGCTTACATTTACTGTGTGACATGAGTTTATCTTCTCTTTCTATTCTGAATCTCTGTAATGGCAATCTGGCATAGGTAGTATGTTTTAATTTTGTGTTATGATCTTGTTCTATCAATCATGACTTGTTAATATACCCCCAACATGTTTAGGCTCACTTGATCCACCCGTATGTTGTCATAATTTTTGTTTCTCAACTATGTCTAAATGTTGTTCTACTGCCTGATGTTGAATTAACATGGCTATCTTGTGACACTAGCACTTGTACCTAACATAATTTTTACCTTTCCCTCTTATGAGTCTATCCTGCAAACATGTTTTTTAATGTGTAACTACTTATGCACTAGGTGTTTACTAAATGTGTTCTTAAAACCTAAAGCCTGTTTGATTATCTGCTGTGTGTGCCCAACTTGACTATGTTTGTACCTTTCATTTCTGTCCCTCATATATTTCCACTCCCCCTCATTATCACTTATGTTATTCTGAACACCCTATTCCTAGCCGGCTGAAAGCCAAGGCTACTTAGGCTTTGTCTTTTGGCCTCCCTAGTGTGAACTTTGCTCAGGGTTCATTTGAGGCCCTTGTGAGCTCTGACACACTAGGATTTGGCCACTAATATGTCCTATGAACTATCTTTGTTAACCTTCCTAGTGTAAGCACCCCCTGGGTTCTTGAAGACCTTGGGAACTCGGACACACTAGGGCCTTGGTTCTATATGCTCAACTCTATTTTACGCCACTAGGTGAATCACTCAATTCATGGTTGCCTTATGTCCATGAAGGTGTTATTTCTGGGTTATTATGAACTATGTGAATAAAGGCTTGGCCTGGCTAGATTTATCTTTGGGCCTGTTGTAGGCTCTCTATAGTTATTCTACTTTGTAATAATTCTTGTAAAGACATTTTTGGGGTATTAGTAAAAGCGGGGAAGGGGATTTATCTTATACTTGCATTAGAATAGGTGGGAATCCTGCCTATAGGTTCATTACTTAGCTAAAATGTGCTATTATACTCAATCATGTTTAATTGTCATATGTTAGAAATCATGCCTATAGTTATTCTATTTTGGTCAAACATGTTCAATTGTCATGTGTTAGAAATCATGCCTATAGGAATTCTAGTTTTCTCAAAATGTGTTACTTTCCAGTTATTATTGAAATCTTGCTTATAGGTATACTATTATGCTCAAACATGTTCAATTATTATGTGTTGGCAACCCTGCCTATAGGTTCTATGCTTGCTTCAAATGCACTTCTGCTTGTTATAAACCATCCCTATAGGATCCAAAATTAGTTTTGGTTATAGAAATAATGCCTACAGGATCTAAACAAGTTTTAATTATAGAAATCATGTCTATAGGGCCTTAATCAGTTTTAATTATCATCCTACTCGTCTCTTTAAAAGTCTTCAACACTGTGTCATTGTCATCATTAGAAACCATGCATACAGGACTAGATTAATAATTCTGAACATATTCTTGTGATTACCATTACCAATTGTTGCCTAAAACACATAGATATCATGCCTATAGGTTGAATCTCTTATACCTGCAATCAGTAGGCAACTACGTAGGCCCTAGTAATTGTATCAAGAAATGGTTTATACGTTTCCCGCTCATTAAATTCAGTATCAAATAGAGATCCTCCCTATATGTTTTGGCAACCATAACTTGTTAAACTCTGCAATTGTCGATGTTAATCAGTTTTTGCATGCATTTCTTGTCTAAGTGTGGAGGCCAACTTGAGCCCTTATTTGCTTATACATGACAGTCCAAGATGTTATGTATGTCGCCTAGGATTTCTCTTTTTGAGAAACCTAAGTTAAAGTTTAGAACCACCCCGAGATAGAGGTCCAAGTGCCTCTGGGACCATAGGCATGGGACGGGTAGTGAACGCATAGGGTACAACTTAGAATTGACTAGTTCGCATTAAGTAAACGACTTAACGATAGTAATCGGGTAGTAGAAGATGATAGTCTGTGCCCATTGAATAATAAAAGAAACACCCTATTTAGAGGGAGTTACGAAGTATTATTCATGTTGCACAGCGTGATCCTTTAGGCTAAAAAGCTTGGCACCCCCAACATTTGTTTTAAGGTCAATAATTTTATTTAATTGTCCAAATTCCATCTCTTCTCTTAGACTAATTCATATAATTCGTATTCCGCAAGGACCCATCGTTGTGGACCTCGAGGAGTGCCTAACACCTTCTTCTCAAGGTAATTTGAGCCCTCACCCGATCTTTAGTGATGCAAATGGTTAATCCAGAGATATCTGCAAATAGGTGCCCTAACGCACCTTTATCCATTTGGTGGAGACTCTCTCTTATAACACCCTTCCTTAAACGAGTTTTCACGTGTCAAAACCCCATTTCACAAGAAAAAGGGGTGGGTCATCTTGTGCCATAGGAAATGTACCGGCATGTGCCACGCACTCCATAAGGCCCACCAAACGGTCTAGAGCGTCCTGAAGCACTGGGGTGGCGATGAACCCCTCTGTGGCCTGAGCTGGTCCAATAGGTATCGTCTGAGCTGGAGCCTCCTCATCAGAATCCACCTGAGGTTCCTGGTATTGATGCTCGAGCTCTATGCTAAGCTCTACCTCAGCCTCGACCTTTGGCGAGACCTCAGCCTCGACCTCAGCCTATTGTAGGAGCTGCCATTGAGGGCTTCGGCAACTATCAACCTAAAGATGTAGCACGTGTTCTCGCCATCTACGGGAGGACAAGAATAGAGTTCAATCTATAACGATAGAATAAAATTGCACGATAAAGAAGAATAGAAGTGAAATTTACTCCTCAACTTTCATAGCCTCTAGAAAATAAGTACAAACGTCTCATTACTAATCCTTCATACTCTAATAAGGCTACTCGTGAGTTGTGAGATCTAGGCAACCTAGTGCTCCGATACCAAGATTTCACGATCCAAAATTTCTCACCTTCGCAATCGTGGTGGCGCCTAACGTTTCACTTGCTAGGCAAGCCAACGTTAGAGAATCTTTAAGAAAATTTTAATCAATTCAAATAAGTAAAACTAGTTAAACCTAAATGAAAACAGTACTAGATGCGGAATATCATATAAAACCATAATATTTAAATACAACCCGGATCTTGAGTCATAAATCCACTAACATCTGGAGTTTCTACAAACAGATTTGAATTAAATACAACCGTCTTGAATGAAAAGAACATCAAATAGGAGAAATGGAAGGGGACTTCAATGTATGCAGACGCCAGCAGATCTACCTCGAGTCTCCAAATTCCAATTCGAGCGGATACGCCTGACGAATAGCTGGGGCCAGTACCAAAATCTGTAAAAGAAGTGGAGAGTTTAGTTTGAGTACAACCGACCCAATGTACTACATAAGTGTCGATCCTAACCTCGATGAGGTAGTGAAGACGCTATGACAAGAAACCCACAAAAATAAGACTTTACAGACTAAAATATACGAGAATCATAACAAAAAATAAAGAATTAACAAGTACCATTGGGAGGGGACATGTGATAAGGGGTGCAAGATATGGAAACACAACAGGTAATGATAAAAAGAGACAATAAATAAACCTTTAATCAACAATATGAACAAAACATAATGATAAAAAATTTCATGGCATCACCGTTCGTGCCTTTACTCTCATCCTCACTATGAAACAATAACAACGACACGACATCGCCCTTCGTTGTTTTACTCTCACTTTCATAATAAATCAATTGATACGGCACGACATCGCCCTTCATGCATTACTCACAAATATGGCACGACATCACCCTTCGTGCATTAGGGGGTCGTTTGGTATGAGGTATTAGAAAAAATAATGCAAGCATTAGCTCTATGCATTACTAATACCTTGTTAGGTATTTTTTTTCAACATGTGTATATATAATACTTGTATTAGTTATACATCATACTTGGCATTATCCTATGCATAAGTAATGCATAGAAAACCATGGAATTAGTTATACCAAGGCTATTAATGTATGCATTATCATGGTTAAAGACAAAATTGTCCTTAAAGTCCCTTACAACTAGAGAATATAGAGGGCATTTTTGTAAACAACTATTTTTTTTAAAAATTATGCAATGCATTATAATTCTAATACACCACACTAAACGGTAGATATGAAACAATATTTTCATAACTAATGCTTGCATTACTAACACATGCATTAGTAATCCATGCATTATTAATGCACCTTATTACGCACTATTCTTATACACCCTACCAAACGACCCCTTAACACTCATATATGGCACGACATCACCCTTCATGCATTAATATTCTCCATTACCATGCAAGAATGAACATACAACAAGAGGGAGATAGAATAAGCAAGAATCGGACTTACGTCAAGAATGATTCCACAATACTAAC
>ML413685.1:67500-84279 GCA_005239525.1 Nicotiana knightiana
ATTGAATTTTAGATTCAGTGGAAATGCAAGCCCGTGGCAGATGCGACTTGGGAGAAGGGTGCTTCTTTATGGAAATCTGATCATCAAATAGAGGACTACTTGAAATCATCCTTGACGAGGGAATCGAGTTCAACCTGTGGGGGTGGTTTGTTATCCCTTAATATTACATGATGGATGTCTGTCAGAATCTATGTCAAGGGCTTGGTACATAGCCCCTTGGCATAGGTTTGTGCGGGTGTTAGCAAGAAATGTGCAGAGCTAGATTTATGTCGAAGTTAGTGCATGGACTTAGACAAGTTAGATAGGGAAGATCAATTAAGTGGTGGTATGTAATCCTTGATTGTGGCCGATGACAATGGCAAATGAAGGCACATGGCACTTGACTAGGGCATGCTTGAGGATCAATGGGACGAAAAGGTTTTTGATGAGAAATGGTCATGAGCTTATGAGCGAGGCATGGTCCAAAAACAAGGAAAGGCAGGAAGACAAAGTTTGGGAAAAAGTTGTACAACGAGTGTGCAAGTCATGTGACTAAAGAAGTGTGTTGTGCATGTGCTTTGGAAGTCTAGCCATGTCCAAAGCACTTGTTGCAGTTGGCCGAAATGCTGAAGATGTATCCAAATTCGTGGGAAGGTTTGAATTCAAATTAGGAGAAGGTAGTTATGCTTGTTTTTAGGATGGTCATGTGCAAGGCACATTGTATAACTGCCCCTTTGTAATCTACCATAGACAACCCCCTTTTATATGTTGTATCTCACTGGTATTAAGGCAAGAAGCATATGTAAGCCTTCCAACTTACTTCCTTTGTATATTTTGTGAGAATTAATACAGTTTGGGTGTTTACCCCTATTACTGTGTATTGCTTACATTCTGCAAAGTTTGAAATAAACTAAGTCCTAAACTGTGTGCGAACACAGTAAGTCTGAGTGGCTGAGAGTTGGCTCCTGTTGATGATACTACTACTACTACTGTTGCTACTACTACTACTACTGTTGCTGCTGCTGCTCTTGTTGGCTGTTGCTGCAACTACTACTGCTGGTCCTACTACCTGTTGCTGCTGCTACTACCTGCTACTTCTGCTACTACTACTACTAACTACTACTACTACTGCTACTACTGCTACTACTACTGTTGCTGCTGCTACTACTTCTACTACTACTACTACTACTACTACTACTACTACTACTACTACTACTACTACTACTACTACTACTACTACTACTACGACTACTACGACTACTACTACTTCTACTACTACTACTATTACTACTACTACTACTACTACTACTACTACTACTACTACTGCTGCTGCTGCTGCTAGTCATGTTACTGCTGCAAGTGTTACTGCTGCTACTGCTACTACTATTTCTGCTACTACTACTGCTACAACTATTGCTATTGCTGCTCTTACTACTGCTACTGCTACTGCTGCTACTACTCCTCCTACTGCTGCTCCATCCATTTAAAATAATGAACCTACTACTATTTGGGGAGTCAAATAAGATTTTTTACCATATGTTTTGCAAATAGTTTTTATAGATTTTGATATTTAATTATTGTGATTTATAACTTATTATGTAGTTTCTAAATATGTAAATTTTATTTGACTTTAGTGAATGTGACCCTTATGTTCCGAAAAAGTTCAAACAAATTGAAACATAGGGAGTATTATTTATGTATATATTCAAATACTCTTACTTTATTTGAAATTAGTCAATGATGATATACGTTGAGCTTAAAGAAAGAAGTGAGGGTTCATATTTATGATCCTAACTTTGTTTAGGACTGAAACATATTTGTTTGTTGTTGTTGTTGGTAAAATAAAAGCATTATGTCTCTAGAAAATCTTAGACTAACACTATTAACAAAATCTATAATATACTCCCTATATTTTAAAAAGATTGGCACTATTTCCTTATTAGTGTAACAATCAGATCGGTCATTTTGAGTTTTTATATCCAGCTCAGTGGTTTGAGGTCATGATTATCTTTATATGGTGTATTATGACTTGCGTATATGGTCGGTTTTGGTTTTTGAGGTGTTCGAAATAGATTTGGAAGAATGATTGTTAACTAGGAAGCTTCAAATTGGAAGAGTTGACCAAATTTGAATTTTTTTTATTTGACCCCGTGTCAAACCTTTTATGGTTTTGATAGGTCTGGATGGTGATTATGTACTTGCACGCACGCCTAAATTTGCATTTAGATATTTCTAGAAGGTTTTGGTTCTTTTTGGCGAAAGTTAGCAATTTGAAGGGTTGGAAGGTTCATAAGTAACAGAAGTTATCTTTGATGATAACGGGTTCAAATTATTGTTCTGAGAAATGGAATAGATTTTTTTTATGTCATTTGAAACTCTTGTGAAAAATTTGAGGTCAATCTAAGTTGATTTTCTATGGTTCAACACGAGTTTTTAAATTTGAAAGTTCATTAAGTTTATTTGAGATGTAGTTCATGATTTTGATGTTTTATGTGTTGTTGGAGGCCTTGAGTAGTCTGTGTTGTATTTTGGAACTTGTTGGTATGTTTGTAGAAGGTCCCCAGGGGCGCGGGTGAGTTTCGGGGTGGTTTCAGATCATTTAGGAGGATGATTTCATTGCTGATTTTTGGTCATTATCTGATGCCTCAATTGTTCTTTGCGACCACGAAGATGTAGACGATAATAACAATTCAACCCAAGGAAATTCCAAATCTCAGTAGTAGAAGATGATCTAGGCAAACTCTAAACGACCCAAATCTTCTTTGGATCTACCTTAACCCCCTTACTGGCTATCACATGCCCTAAGCGTGCCACCAAATCAAGCCAAAACTCCGACTTGGAGAATTTAACACATAGCTTCTTCCCTCTCAAAGTCTAGATCGTGATCCTCAACTTTTGCTCGTGATGCTCTCGGCTACGAGAATACAGTAATATATCGTCAGTAAATAATATGATGAAAGAATCATGAAAGGGTCGAAATACTATGTTCATCAAGTTCATAAAAGATGTTGGGCATCGGTCAGCCCAAAAGATATCACAAGATACTCATAGTGACAATAGAGGGTCCTTAATGTTTTCTTCTGAATATCTGAAGTCCTGATCATCAACTGATGATACTCCGATCTCAGATCAATCTTTGAGAACAGCTTAGCACTTTGAAGTAGATAAAAAAAATCATCAAAATGGGGTAGTGGGTACTTGTTCTTGATAGTAACCTTGTTCAACAGCATGTAATCAATGCACATTCTCATAGAACCATCATTCTTCTTCACAAACAGAATTGGTGCATCCTAAGGTGACGTACTAGGCCTATACAACCCTTGTCAAGCTATTCATGCAGTTGATCATTCAATACCTTCAACTCTAGTAGTGATGTGCGATATGGTGGAATATAGACGGGCTTAATGCATGGAACCAAGTCAATTTAAAAATCAATATCTCTATCGAGTGGCATGTCATGTAGGTCTACATGATACACATTTGGAAAATCCCTCACTACCAGAAATAACTCAACGGTAAGAGTATCAACATTAATATTACTAACGAAGTCCAAATATGCCAAACACCCATTCTCAACAATTTGTTAAGCCTGCAAATTTGGAATAACTCTACTAGGAACATAATATAGTGAACCTTTCCACTCAACCCTAGGTAACCCCGTCATCGGGAACGTCACGGTCTTAGCGTGACATGGTGACAACCAATCCATGCCCAGAATCACATCAAATCAACCATACAGAGCAACAAGAGATCAGCCTTATTCTCAGAACCCTGATGGCAAACACACACGAATGATATTATAACGACCCAACAATCCTTTTGAGTATTATAGCCCTGTTCCCCCATTTACTCATTATTTTGTTTGTGGTTAATTAACTTATTCAGGTAGTTGGTTTATTTCCGAAGATATTTCAAAATAAATTGGGACACTTAGTCCCCAAGGATGGAATCCTAAGTTAAAAGAGTTGACCAGATGTTGACTTGTGTAAATGATGCCAGAATGGAGTTTTGATGAGTTCGATAACTTTTTATGATGATTTTGGACATAGGAGTTTTGGTGATTCGGGACTTCGGAGAGTTAACATTGTTGTTACCAAACTTGGATTTTGGTTTTTGAGTTGGAATAGGTATGTTGTGTCATTTATGACTTGTATGCAAAATTTGAGTTCAATTAGATTTGGTTTGGTATGTTTCGGAGTCAGTTTTAGAAGTTGGAAGTTGAGTAGTTAATTAGGCTTGAATGGGGTGCGATTCGTGATTTAGATGTTGTTGATGTGATTTGTGACTTTGAGTAAGTTCGCATTGTGTTTTAGGACATGATTGTATATTTGGATGGGTTCCCGGGGACCTCAGGTGTGTTTCGAGCAAGTTTAGAAATTTAGGCACTTTGATGATTTTCTAGAGCAGTTGAAGTGCAGAGGGCACATTTTTGGATTTTTGAGGCAAAGCCTCACGTGCGGCCGCAATATGGGGGCATTTGTAGGTTTGTTGATCTTGTAACGACCCGACCAGTCGTTTTGCATTATCGGACCCCGTTCCCCTAAATGAAACTTCCCATAGCGGCTTAATATGATTTATTACTTGCGGGGACTGGTGGTCCGGGATTCAGAGGTTTTTAGAGTGCTATATGAACATTTGGTTCCTTAAGGTTGGCCTTTGAGGCCAAGTTTGACTTTGGCAAACATTTTTAGTAAATTATCTCGGAATCGAATTTTGACAATTCTGGTAGCTTTGTATGATGATTCCAGACTTGGGCATATGTTCGGAATGGGTTTTTGATGACCCGGGAGCATTTCGGCGCCCAATATTGAAATAAGAGTTGCTTAAGTTCCTATTATAGTTTGGTACTTTTTTTTGCGATCGAGGTCCGAACTAAATTTCAATATCGGGAATAATTCCGTTATGTCATTTGTGACTTGCTTGCAAAATTTGGTGTCATTTCGAATAGCATAGGTCATTTCAGCGCGTTGTTAGCGAAGTCTGGAAAACTTAAAGATCCTAAGTTTGGTTCTAGGGTTTTGAGGTGTGATTTTGAGTTTTAGCATTGTTTTGGGTGTTCCGAAGGCTCGAGAGAGTCCGTATTATGATTTGGGACTTGTTGGTATATTTGGACGGGGGCTCGGGTGGGCCCAGGTGCCTCCAGGACACCACATGAGGCCAAATACAAGCTGAATTAGCTGTTGGTGCACCTGATTTGGTGTTGCCCGCAGGTGCAGTTGCCTAGTCACAAGTGCGGAACCGCTCCTGCGGTTCCAGCCGCGCAGGTGTGACCCCCAGTGGTCAGGACAATTCTCGCAGGTACGGACAAAATTCCGCAGGTGTGATCTCCAATCCGCAGGTGCGGGCCCAGACTTCCTAGTCCATTTCTGCAGGTGCGAGACCGTAGTGCCGTCCTTGAGCCGCAGGTGGGGAAATAGTGTTCAGACAGTGTGTTTTTATACACGGGAGTTAAGTCATTTTTCTTATCTTCTTCTTCTTACTTGGGGCGATTTCCACCATTTAGAGGGGCAAACGACCTGGTTATTGAAGGTAAGTAAATTCTTCTCTAATATTAGCATCATGCATGGATTACTAGCTTAATTAACTACCTAAATTAGTGAAAAATCAAGAATGGGGTAGTAACGTAGGGCTTTCAAAAATTTGAGAATTTACCCGTGAATTATCCATGAAATCAAGCAGAAATAGTATATTAATGATCCTTAGGCTATGTGTGATTTTTTCCTTCAAGAATTATTGGAATACGAGCATGTAGGCCCGGGGTTGGATTTTAGAATTTCTACAAGAATGGTGAATTTGACTTAGTAGTAGGAGAACTTTCGTACTTTGAGCATAAATTTATGAATTTGTATAACATTTGGCTAGTTTCGAGTCCTCGGGTGTAGAGTTCGGAGTTGTTGGCACGTTCTTGGTCTGGGGAGTAGGTTCGACACGAGGTGAGTATCCTTTCTAACATTGTAAGAGGGAATTGTCCCTTAGGTGATTATAAATAATTGCATGCTCTTATTTGCAGGGGCTTCGCACGCACGAAGTGACGAGAGTCCGTGCGTAGCTACTACTATGTTATGATGGGTTGTTCTAGGACTCACGAGCATGCTTATATGTGCGTTACATGTATTCCTAAACGTATTTTTAATTGCTTATTATACTTCATTTGCCATGCGAATATTAGAAAGTTGTGGTCCATGTGTCATGACCCAACTGGGCCTTGACGGGTGTCTGAGTCCTACCTGTCAAAACCCCTAAACATGCGTCTAAAATACGAACCTAAATAACATCTCCTGAATTACAAGAACATTATACATGAAGGAAATCTGCACAAAAAGGCATACATACATATACATACAATATACATAGGACGAGCGGACAAAATTGCTATAGACAACTATACATCTCAAAACTGGAAGGCGGCAAGGCAACATACTATCCAACTAGAATTACTGTCTACAGACCTCTAATAGAAACATGACTGTATAAAGTCGGGTCTGAGCCACGTCATACCCATATATATCTATATACAAGCGTATCGTACAAAAATCAAAAGTGGCTCTTGATCAAGTGGAGCACTCCAACTCTTGCTGATTAAGGATACTAAGAAGGGGGACCGTCAGCTCACCTACCTGTACCTGCGGGCATGAAATGTAGCGTCCCCAGGCAATAAGGACGTCAGTACGAAAAATGTACTGACTATGTAAGGAACATAAATAAATACATAAGAGACATGAGAGAAATATAGACAAATTGACTCAACCTGTATGTCTGGATAACTCTGTAATAATAAATCTCTTTTAGCATCATGCATATGCGTATGAATGTCATGCCGTGCATAGGTATATGTTTCATAACATCATCAGCCTCTGAGGGCATCCCATCATATCATATTGGCCACTGTGGGCAAAATCATCATCGTATACCAGCTGATCTGGTGGTGGTGATTATATAACGCCATAACATTTCCCATATCCCATATAAATAGATATACATACATATTTATGCGTATATAATGCCATTTGAATATGCATACATATATACGCGTATATAATGCTGTTTGAACCATAGTTTAGCCACTGTGGGCAACATCATCATCATATACCAGCTGATCAGGTGGTGGTGCGTATATAACGCCGTAACTTTTTTCATATCCCATATACATATATTTATATATATACGCGTACATAATGCCATCTGGGTCATGGGTAAATGCACATGTAAATGAATGTAATGTGTGAGGAGTACGTCACTTAGACATAGAATTTAGGTATCATATTTAAAATGTTATCTACATCTTACATGTTTTCTAGGAAATAAAGCAAACATGAAACCTAAAGAAAACAACGGGCATATTATTTCCACCGAGATCACTAATTGCATCGCCAAATAATAACTATATGACTTGTTTTTAAATTTTATCCTTTCGCAAGAAAATAATAACTGCACGACACGCTAAATGGACCCGAATAAATATGATCTCCTGAATTTCAAAACTGACTCCCTTATCCTTTTTGTTTCCATTCCTCTGTGTTTTCTGTTGCTCCTTTTCTATCTATTCTTTTATTCTTTTTCCTTCATCCAAGCTCATCATAATTGACTAGTTAAAATTTCTCGCTCAAACATAAAGTTTTGTTCTACCATTAGATACAGTGGAAAAAAAACGATCATTGTACATATATAATTTATACCTTAAAAATACATTTTGATATATTAAAAGATACAACACATATACACCAAAGAAATATTAGTTGTATTATATAAATTACCATCACGATATATGCATAATTTATATCTTGGATATACAAATTACGTCTTCATATATATCTAATTTATATCTCAAATATATGTCTTATTAACACTGCTAAAAATTCATCACATATTAATCTTGAAATTAGATTTAGTTATATTAGCTTAACCAAAGAATGATTCAATTAACGACAATAATATTTCATAAGTGATCGTCTATGTGAAAATCTCATAAAACGAGTAAGACTTATGGAGGAATAAGAATATACACTTTTCTAGCATTTCTACGGATAGTGTAATTTATGGAAGTTGTGCATTTGCTCAAGTGTCCTATAAATCATGCAAAAAAGAAGGAAGGGATAGCCTTAACAAACCTGGAGTAGGAAATATCTGTATGATGTTCTCTTTCTTGGAAAAGATTGCACCGTACTCCGTTAGAACCACAAAATTAATACGTTGTTAAGCTTCCAACAATTTTTGTTGTATTTTGGTTGAAAAGATGATAAGCTTTGGTGAAGACGTTCTGGTTGTATGTTTTTGGTGGAAAGCTTACTAATGTTTGATTTTGGTTGAAAGAATGCATGGAAATATTATACTAGTCTTTAGTGCATATTTAGAATGGAGTATATGGATATTATGACACCTCACAAGAATGACTCTTAGTCATTTATTTTACTTGATGCCACGTTATTTTATTTTGGGGTTTCTGTAATCTCATAATTTATTTATTAATTAGGTAATATCTCGCTACTCGGTAATTAACTAATCACCCGCATAATTAAGAATTATCTCAAATTACTTAAAGTTCTACTTGTTTTTAATATACATTATACATCATACTACCGTGGTCATATGGTACCTTGCATGGTACTAGTCCAGAAGTGTTGGGTATTATAGCTTGGACCGTATTTTATCCAAGTTCGACAACCTTTAATGAAACTCGTTTTCTTTAATTTGCATACCCTTTCATCCATGGCACTTACTTATTGCTTGGTGCAAGTAGCATAAATATACTAACCTCAAGATAATCCCATCCCCAGGTTTTCGTCAATTAACTGAGGACGAAACCTTAACGTACAAAAAACGCAAGATGTAACATCCTCCCCCTTAGAAACATTCATCCTCGAATGTTCAACTCCCAGGATCTATATAACTTTGGCAGGGTTGTCTTTGTAACAAATCTACTACCTACTCTTCCTGTAGTAACTCAAGAATTTGACGCCACATAAGACTGTTATCATTAATAACGATAATGTCCTCACACGACCAACGACAATAACCAACACAAGAATTTATACACGTACCTTATGGTTGCAATGTCCTAGTTAGACCCTTTTCTGGAGAAAATAGGTAGGGATATATAGACTTTATGTCTTCCTCGGACTCCCAAGTCATTTCTTCCATATTGTTGCTCCTCCAAAGTATGTTCACGAAGGCTACCTCCTTATTCCATAGCTTGCGGATTTGTCGGTCCAGGATGGCAACAGGAATTAACTCATATGACAAGACCTCTGTAATCTGTACATCATCTGTGGGCACCACTCGGGTAGGATCGCCAATGCACTTCCGTAACATAGATACGTGAAAAAATCGATGGACATACTCTAATTCTGAGGGCAATTCTAACTCATAAGCTACTAGGCCCACTCTCTAAATAATCCGATAAGGCCCAATATATTGTTGGCTAAGTTGCCTTCCTTGCCAAACCTCATCACGCATTTCATAGGTGATACTTTTATGAATACCCAGTCATCACCTTCGAACTCTAAATCTCGTCGCCGCACGTCCGAATCTAACTTCTGACGACTCTGAGCTGTCAATAGTCGATCCCGGATAAGGTTTACTTTTTCTATGGCTTGCTTAACCAGGTCTGGCCTATGTAATCCATATTCTCCAACATCAAACCACCCTATAGGCGACCTACACTTCTGTCCGTAAAGAGCTTCGTATGGAGCCATCTGAATGCTGGAATGGTAGCTATTATTATATGCGAACTCAATAAGAAGCAGATGATCATCCCATCTACCTTTGAAGTCTATCACACAAGCTCGCAGCATATCCTCCAGTGTTTGAATAGTACGCTCAGCCTGCCCGTCTGTCTGGGGATGAAATGTTGTACTAAGACTTACTTGAGTCCCTAATCCATTTTGGAAGGACCTCAAAAATTTAGTTAAATTGAGCTCCTCTATCCGAGATAATAGATACAGGGACACCATGCAGTCGTACTATTTCCTTGATATAAAGTCTCGCATAGTATTCTGAGGGATATGTAGTTCTAACGAGCAGAAAATGAGCTGTTTTTTTAAGCCTATCAACAATTACCCATATAAAATCAAACTTATGTTGGGTACGAGGTAAGCCTACGATGAAGTCTATATTTATTACTTCCCATTTCCAAGTCGGAATCTCCATAGCTTGCAATAACCCACCAGGCTTTTGATTCTCAATCTATTGTATATCCACGCGAAATGATACGCCCAAGAAAAGCCACATAGTCCAACCAGAATTCACATTTATAAATTTTTGCATACAACATCCTTTCTTGTAGAACTCTGAGCACAGTACGCAGATGACCAGCATACTCATCCTCTGAACGAGAATATACCAATATATCCTCAATAAATACAATTTTAAACAGATCTAAGAAAGGCCTGAACACACGGTTCATCAAATCCGTGAATACTGCTAGGGCATTGGTCAGATCGAACGACATAACACGAAATTCAAGGTTCTCATATCCGGTCCTGAATGCTATCTTCGGAATATCTTCATCCTTAATCCTTACCTGATGGTACCCGGATCTCAAGTCTCTCTCTGAAAAACACTTGGCACCTTATAATTGATCAAATAAATCATCAATTCTCGGGAACATGTACTTATTCTTGATCGTCACCTTATTCAATTGCCTATTAACAATACACATTCGTAAAAAACCATATTTATTTCTCATAAACAACACAGGTGCTCCCCGTGGTGACGTACTAGGTCTGATAAAACCCTTTTTATTTTCTTATTTTTATTTTTTATAAGCAAGTCCCTTACTTATTCCTTTAACTCTTTCAAATCTGCAGGGGACATTCTATAGGGAGGAATAGATATTAGGCGAGTATCTGGTAGTAGGTCAATAACAAACTCAATTTATCGCTTGCCGGAACACTCGGAAGATCATCAGGAAAAAAAATCATCGGGAAATTTATTCACCATAGGGATGGACTAAATGGTTGGTGACTTTTCTTCCGTATCATGAATGCAAACTAAATGATATTTACAGGCCTTATTGATCATCTTCTTTGCTTTGAGATATGAGATAAATTTATCTCTTGGTGATGCCGTATTACATTCCCATTCTAAAATAGGCTCTCCAGGGGACTGGAATTAAACCATCCTTGACCTACACTTGATGTTACCATAACAAAGTCCAAATAATTCATACGCATTATAATATCAAGTTCTACCCAACCGAACACCACGTACCTTATCCATGTTTATTATTAAGTCTGTCACGGGCCATTACGGCAATATCCATATATGTAAGTAAAAATATTAAGACTTAACTTGCATAACTAATTTAGAAAAAAAAAGGTTTATATACATAGGGGCTGACTAATCCATAGGCATATTATACCCAAAACTATATACAACATACTATCTGCAAAACTTCTAAGTAGGCATAACCATAATATATACAAGTCAGGACGGGGCTCCCTGCATCCTCATAAAACAACCAAACACATTTAAAACCCTGACTTGGTAATATTCTAAGAAGAGGTGGAACTTCACCAGCCAAAAAACTGACACTTGGAGGAAATCTATAGTAGAGGGTCCTCGCCTCATCCTATATAAGAACATTTATCAGACACATTTCGAAGTGGAACCTTCATATCTGTCACGCCTCGAAATCCCACCATCGGGCCGTGATGGCGTCTAACGTTGAACCCGCTAGACAAGCCAATGTATATAGCTAAACTAGCATGAAAATCTCAACTTTTCAGAATAATCTAAACACTTCGATATTTAATCAGCGGAATAAATACAGTTTAAGCGAAGTAAAGACAACCACAATATATCGACGCAATGTTTCCCAAAACCTGGAGTCACCAACTCACGAACTGTCTAAGAGTGCTAAATACAAGTCTGAAAGGAAATACATGTCTGCCTTTGAAACTAAAGGAAAAACAAGACAGAATCGAAGACAAAGGGGATGGCAGAGACGCCAAGCCCCACGAACGCCAGAGGGTATACTTTGAAGCCCCTATGATGAATTAGAAGACACTCCCACTAATGATGTCCTCCGGGTCCGGCTGCGTAATCTGCACAACATAAAAAAGTGCAGGTGTAGCATCAATACGACCGACCCCATGTACAGAGTAAGTGTCTAGCCTAACCTCGACGAAGTAGTGACGAGGCTAGAACCAGATACAAAATAAATAAATATATAAACATATATACAACGAATAGGAAATATAGGGAGAAAACAATTAACAATGGAAGGGGAACATGTTGTGGGGAGATAACAGCTTCATATAAGAAATCTCATATAAGGAGAAGAAAAACAAGCCAGCATATAACCCAGGACAGGAAATCACAAGTGTGTAATGTAATTAATGTAAATCATGGAACGACATCGCCCTTCATGCTTTTACTCTCGTTCTCACTATGCAATGTATAATGTAATCAATATAAATCATGGCACGGCATCACCCTTCATGCTTTTACTCTCTTCCTCACTATGCAATGTATATTGTAATCAATGTAAATAATGGCACGGCATCACCCTTCGTGCTTTTACTCTCTTCCTCACTATGCAATGTATAATGTAATCAATGAAAATCGGTACAGAATAGTACATCGTACGGCACGACATCTCCCTTCGTGCTTTACACTCTTTCCTCACAATGTCAAAGAATGCACGGCATCACCCTTCGTGCTTTAACACTCTATTCCTCACCCAAAAAACAAACACAAACAAGGGCAAAGGAGTAAATAGAACTGATATAAAAATCCCTGCAAGGGAACAATAATAGAAATATCAACATCCCAGGAAGGGAGACAATATCAAACAATGCACGGCATCACCCTTCGTGCTTTTACTCTCATTATCACCAAGACAAGCGCACGGTAACACCCTTCGTACTTTAACAGTCTTCCTCACCCAAACAACAATCACAAACAAGGCAAGGAAGTGAACATGATAGATATAGGGACCCCGACAAGGGAACAATAAATAAACAATTAAATCCCGGCAAGGGTATAATTCAATAACTCCTTCTCTTTCTTTCACTTTAATTTCCATGATTTTTCTATCACTTGAGCCAACGCTCCAAAACTTTAATATATCATATTTCCTCACTATTCAATTCACATTTTGAGGCGATGCTCCAAGGACATACTATCTCATATTGTTTCATTATTCAATTAACAATTTGGCCAATTCCCCAAAAATACAATATCTCATATTTCCTTCACATATTCTTCACAACATATAGAAATCATCAATTAAACATGTAAATTATCACGAACTTCGAATATTCACGAATTGAAAGACTCACGGTCATGCTAGACACCGACGTATAGATACACGTCACTATGTCTATAGATCGTATTTGGAAATGATCAAGTAGCAAGTAGAAAATTATACTCAACTCCTATTCCCTCGAGCTAAGGTTAGACCGAACACTTACCTCGGGTCCGAAGTATAGTTATCAACCCTATAACACCGCTTTTCCTTCGGAATTTGACTCCTGAATAGTATTATCTAGGAATAATCAACTCAACTATATCAATAAGGATTCAAAGATTCAATTATATGGCCTAATTATCCATTTCCTAGCACCCTTTCAAATTTATCAAAATCCGACCTCGGGCCCGTTCGCTCGGATTCTCGAAACTTTCGATGGAAACACTCACCCAAGGACTAAGGATCATATTTATACGTTTTTTACGTGATTTCATGGCCAATTCACTGAAAAAAACCTAAGGTGATCACAAGTTCTAGGTTACTACCCATTTTCTTGAATTTTTGGCACTAATTTATGTAATTAATTAGGCTAAGATACATGCATGAAACAAGTTTATGGGCGGAATTCACTTACCTCACAAGGCCTGGTCAAGAGCTCTCAACAATGGTGGAATTCGTCCAAGGAAGGAGATGAAAAATGAGTTAAATGGGTTTAAAACCCGTATTTAAACTCACTGCCTGAACAGTGATCGCAGCTGCGATGGCAGGGACCGCACCTGCGGTCTCGCACTTGCGAGGAGAACCTCGCACCTGCGGAAGTGGGCTGGGGGTCTGGGATCGCACCTCGAAAAGGGTAGACCGCACCTGCGGTCTCGCACTTGGGAGGAGAACCTCGCACCTGCGATGGCTGGCCAGGCCGCTGGTGATCGCACCTGCGATGCCTGGGACCGCATTTGCGGTCTCACACCTGCGATGCTGGGCAACCGCACCTGTGATCACACCAGAGCAGGTGCACCATCAGCTGAGTTTGCTGGTTTTTAGCCCCGTTAGGTACCCGAAAGGCACCTGGGCCCACCCGAGCCCTAATCCAAAGATACAAACGAGTCCTAAATCATATTACGGACTCGCTCGAGCCTTCGGAACACTGAAAACAATGCTAAAACTAGAAATCACACCCCAAAACCTCAAGAACCAACTTAGGAAATTTTTGGTTTTCTAACTTCGCCGACAACGTGCCGAACTGACCTACACATCTCGGAACAACACCAAATTTTACAGATTACTCACACTACATCCTACGAACTTACTCGTGCGATCAAACCGCCAAACCAACATCATATTCACAGAATTAAACCTCAACAACCATGAAATCTATCAAATTTCCTAAGAACATCAAAGTTTCCATTTTTAATCCCGAAACACGACAAACGAAATCCTGTTTCAACCAAACGTTACAGAAAGTGCCTAAAACATATATAAGACTTGTACCGGGCGTGCGAACCAGAATACGGGCCCGATACCATTACTTGCTAATCAGATTTCATTTTCAATTTCCTTAATTATTTTGAGAAAACATTTTTTACTCAAAAGTTCATTTCTGGGGCTTGGGACCTTGGAATTTGATTCCGGGCATACGCCCAAGTCCCATATTTTCCTACGAACCCTCCAGGACCGTCAAATCACGGGTCCGGGTCCGTTTACCTAAAATGTTGACCGAAGTCATATTTATTCATTTTAATATCAAATCTTAGCATTTTTCACAGAATTTCATATTTAAGCTGTCCGGCTACGCGCCTGGACTATGCACACAAATCGAGGCAAATACAAATGAGCTTTTCAAGGCCTCGGAAGTGCGGAATGGGTAATAACATAGGTGATGACCCTTTGGGTCGTCACAATATCCTTATGAGTTACCTTCCTCCTATTAGCCCGACTACTATCCACTTCCTCTACAAAGCCCATAACATACACTGGCGAACCTTGATTGACGGACTCCCAAGACTGTGGGCTATGTGGGACATCAGAAGAGCTGGTGTCCGCAAATACCTTGACATAGTTTTGAGCCTGAGGGAATCCCGCTTGTGCCAATCCATGCTCTACTCCCCTCATACCCTGATCAACAGGCTGTGATGGTGGAACTAAGGGACTTAGTAAGGTCAGAACTCTTCTCAGCACATATGCTGTCGGAGTGGCCGAAACAACACGAATGGGAGACTCATATGGCTCCTCAGATAGATCATCCTCCATAGAAACCATAATCTCTGATGGGTCTGAATCCATAGCATAACTTATCTCTCTTTCTAACACCTTTGTAGCCTTCTGACCCGTAATAGCGGCTGTGGTCTTTGGAGGCATCGCTGAAAATGTAACAAATCGTTAGAAACATAAATTCTTATATCGCACGTCTAAGCTAGAAAGATAATATAACATCCTTTATGTCCTATAGCCTCCTGTCTATAAGTGTGGTGCACAACACACCAATAAACAAGACTCTACTAGACACGATCTGTAGACAACTCTAGGACAAAACTACTCTGATACCACTTCTGTCACGATCCAAACTGATGGGCCGTGACGGGTGCCCGACTCCTACCTGTCAAACACCCCTAAACATGCGTCAACCTGAATAACATCTGCTGAATTACGAGAACATTATACATGCAGGAAATCTGCACAAAAAGGAATACAAACAACATACGTAGGACGAGTCGACAAGGCTGCTATAGACAACTATACATCTCAAAACTGGAAGAAGGCAAGGCCACATACTATCCAACTAGACATACTGTCTACAGATCTCTAATAGAAACATAACTGTATAAAGGTGGTTCTGAGCCATGTCATACCCAGATATATCTTTGTACATGCGTATCGTACCAAAATCAAAAGTAGCTCCAGATCAAGTGGAGCACTCCAACTTTTGCTGATTAGGGATCCTAAGAAGGGGGATCGTCAGAAGTNATAGACAACTATACATCTCAAAACTGGAAGAAGGCAAGGCCACATACTATCCAACTAGACATACTGTCTACAGATCTCTAATAGAAACATAACTGTATAAAGGTGGTTCTGAGCCATGTCATACCCAGATATATCTTTGTACATGCGTATCGTACCAAAATCAAAAGTAGCTCCAGATCAAGTGGAGCACTCCAACTTTTGCTGATTAGGGATCCTAAGAAGGGGGATCGTCAGTTCGCCTACCTGCACCTGCGGGCATGAAATGCAGCGTCCCCAGGCAAAAGGGACGTCAGTACGAATAATGTACTGAGTATGTATGTCCTATAAATAAATAAATAAGAGACATGGGAGAGATATAGAGTAATTGACTCAACCTGTATGTTTGGATAACTCTACAATAATAAATCAATTTTAGCATCATGCATATGCGTATGAATTTCATGTCGTGCATAGGTATATGTTTCATAACATCATCAGCCTCTGAGGGCATCCCATCATATCAGATTGGCCACTGTGGGCAAAATCATCATCGTATACCAGCTGATCAGGTGATGGTGCGTATATAATGTCATAACCTTTCCCATAACCCATATATATATATATATATATATATATATATATATATATATATATATATATATATATAT
>ML413686.1:0-23001 GCA_005239525.1 Nicotiana knightiana
TATATATACAATAAATACAACTTAAATACAATTTACATACAACTATAATACAATTTTGTAAGTATATTGTATGTCATGTGTTCTTCTTCTTCTTCGAGTTTTAATTTGAAATTCAACCAAAATCAAGTCTAATATTCACCAAATACCCTCAAAATTGAGATATAAACTCCAAAGAATATTCCCAATTGTTTGCAACTCAATCCAAACAAATAATAGTTTTTGAAAATCCGAATTCGAATTCAAAGATTTTTAATGACTGTCAATGGTGGAATGTCAAACACTTTCAAAATTTATTGATTGATAATTTTACTTAAACACCAATTGTGCAACATTAAAGAAAATTTGATAAGATAAAACTCTATAGTAAAACAATTGAAATCCACTGATATATTTGATTAAAACTATATACAACATGAAAGGACAAAAAGCAGAGAACATCAAAAGAAGAAATTTTGGGGAAAGAACAGAGAAGGAGATATAGAGAGACGGAGAGAGAGAGAGTGTGTGTGTGTATAAAGAGATGAGAAATATTCCTTATTCAATTTCTAATATAAAGGGTTGTCATTTAAAATTAATTTGTGTAGAATTGATAAATTGTATATGCGCATGTAATTAAGTTAAAACTTGATTAGAAGGGTAAATAAGTTTCATATAGTGTTGTAACGACCCGGCCGGTTGTTTCGTGATATGAGCCATGTTTCCCCTGTTTCAGCTTTGTCTTATGCTATTTAACCTAATTATGATGTGTTGGTTCGGTTAGTTCGGGTTCGGAGATGTCATGGTGAGAATTGAGGCACTTAGTCTCTTAAATGAGCTTAATAGTTGGAAAAGAGAACCGGGAGTTGACTTATATGTAAACGGCCTCGAAATATGGATTTTATAGCTCGGATAGCTTCGTTAGGTGATTTGGGACTTAGGAGTTTGTTCAAAATATGATCCGGAGTAGGATTAGGCTTGAATTTGCGAAATTGAGTTTTTGGCGATTTTCGGTCGGCAGTGGAAAAATTAGCTATCGGGGTCGGACTGGAATTCCGGAAGTTGGAACAGGTTTGTAGGGTCATTTTGGAGGTGTGTGCAAATTTTCAGGTTATTCGGACATGTTTTGGGTGGTTTCGGCATCATTGGCAAAATTTAGAAATCTCAAAGTTCATAGGCTTGAATCTGATGTGATCTTGGTGTTTTAGCATTGTTTTGGGTGTTTCGAAGGCTCGACTAAGTTTGAATAAGGTTATGGGACGTGTTTGTATGTTCGATTGAGGTCCTGAGGGCCTCGGGTGAGTTTCGGGTGGTTAACGGATCTAATTTTGGACTTGAGAGTTGGCAGATGTTTGCTGATGTTCAGGTCTGGTTTTCTTCTATGCGATCGCAAGGGTATGTATTCGATCGCATAGGCTTGTTCTGAGGCAGCAGGATTTTTGGTCTATGCGACTGCATTTGGGAAGTGGCGATCGCATGGGGTAAGGGTATGTGTGTTATGCGATCGCGTCTGTGTGCTATGCAATCGCATAAGGGAGTGAGGCGCGTGGGGGTGGGCTGGTTAGTTACTCTATGCGAACGCGCTGGGGAGGACGCGATCGCGTAGGGGAATTTTGGGTTGTGCTCCGCGAAAGCGTACCTGGTAACGCGAACGCACTGAGGAAATTAAGGGCGCCTCGACAGTGTATTTAAAAGGCCATATCCGCGACCCTTAGCCATTTTTCACCATTGTTGGGCGATTTTTGAATCTTTTGAGAGGGATTAAAGAGGGAATCAAAGGGGAAACGCTTGGAGGTAAGATTCTTGACTTCATAACTCAATTCTATGTTGATTTCTAAGTGATTAAACCTGAAATTTATGGGAAATTAGTACAAAAAATTAGGTAATTAGGGCTTGTAATTAGAGAGTTTAAATTGAGAATTTGAGGGGTCATTTGAGGACCGATTTTGATATTCTTGGTATGTATAGACTCGTGGGAGGATGAGGATTCTTGTGATATAAATTTTATCGGATTCCGAGACGTGGGCCCGGGGGTCGGGTTTGGCCAATTTCGGAATTTTTGGATAATTTTGATAAATTTCGAATGGGCTTCGTTCCTTGGCATATAATAATGATATGAATCTGATTTTGGGTAGATTCGGAGCATTCGGAGGCCGAGTCTAGAGGCAAGGCCATTGTGGGCTAGGATTTTAGCCGGTTTTGAGGTAAGTAACGTTTTCAAACTTGGTTCTGAGGGTTCGAAACCCCGAACTATATGATATATGACTATAATTAAGGTGACGTCTATGCTATGTGACGAGCGTGCGGGCGTGCACTGAGTATTTGTGGCCTGGCTCATCCCATGGCACCGTGTAATAGTTATTACGGATTGATATTCGCATGTCTATTAATATGGTAATAGTGAACATGTTAGGAATCATGTTAAGTATAAATGCTAAGGCTTCACTCCGAAAATGCTGAGACCCAAGTGGTCGTATGTTAATATCTCATTTTGTGATTATTTGATTTCATATACTCAGTCCTGATATAGTATATCATTTCGTGCCTCAGTCTTAGTAATTGTTAATTATATGCATATTTATCATTATTTTGGGCTGATTTATACATTTGTGAGCCATATGATTGAGACTGGAGAGTAATGACTGAGTGAGGCCGGGAGCCTGTTGTTGAGACAGTTATGGGATCAGATCGGACTGCACACCCCAACGATACTTTAATCATGCCTCCGTTGTCTTGATATAGCGCTTGGGCCAATAGGCCCCTCCGGAGTCTTTACACCCCCAGTGAGCGCATTGATATTGAGGGATGAATCTTCCCTAGACATGAACCTTGTCCGAAGTTGATGATATGTGAGGGATGGATCGTCCCTGGACATGGATCTTGTCCGCGTGTTGTGTTCCGGAGATGGATCTTCTCCGTGGGGCTGGATTGGCCTTTTTTCTCAATACCAAGTGACTGTGGATCTTGTCCGCGTGTTGTGTTCCGGAGATGGATCTTCTCCGTGGGTCTGGATTGGCCTTTTTCCTCAGTACCAAGTGACTACAGTCACCGATGATTATGTACATTTGGGGATGGACCTTCCCTGGGATTGAGAGCCATATACGGTACTTGAGTGGACTGCGCATGAGGGTTGTGAGCACTATGTGCATTTCCATACTGGTTTCATATATTTATATGATGTCATGTAGAGTATTCCGGTATACTTGGCATATTTTGTATATTTTCTGGTAAACTGTTAGCATGTCTAATTTCTGTACGCTGTTTATTGTAAATCCCGAGGTTTAGTCTGTCACTACCTCTCAGCCTATAGGTTGGGTTCGTTACTTACTGAGTTGGTGTACTCACATTACTCCCTGCACCTTATGTACAGATCCGAGTACATTGGGACTCGGTAGTGGATACTGAGCAGCTGCCAGAGTTTCTTCGGAGTCATCGAGGTAGCAGCTGGCGATCGCGACCTCGTCTTCTCCTCCTTTATCTTCCTGTCGCACTTTTATTATTACAAACTATTGTTATCATTTCCTCTAATTTTACATTTGTACGTTGTAGTAGCTCGTGACTTGGTGACACTAGATCTGGGCTTCGTTTTAAATGATGTTTCAATAATGTTAAACTTTTAAATGGATCATTGCTGATACTTTCGGTACTGAATTTACAATTTTTCTGAAAAATAAACTTGGATTCAACGAAATATGTGGCTTGCCTGATTCCACGACATGAGCTATCACGACTAAGGATTTGGGGTCGTGACAAGTGTATAGCTAGGTAAAAATCCCTATATTTATCGTTTCGATCTTAACTCGCAATGCCGATTGCAAGTGCTGCTATTACAAAGCCTATTTAGGAGTTTAAGTTATATTTTAGAGGTTTTCAAGACTATCCCAGAAATGTAAAAATAGCACGGGCTAGTAAGTTTTCGGACTGGTATTAAAAAAATAGCCATTATTTGCAAAGTCATTAAAAATAGCCACTATTTTACTGCAACACGAAAAGTTACAGTATGATATACTGGAGATTAGAGCGCATGTGTATGAAATTTCAGCATATTATGTTGGACAAGTATATTATGTTGGGACTCCAGTATATTATGATGGAGTTTTAGTGTATTTATGCTGAAACTCCATCATAATATACTGAAGTTCCAGTATATTATGCTGAAAGTTCACATGTAAAAAATTTGTTCTTGATCTTTTATCTAATTTGGTTGTTTTTCAGCTAATTCCAAGTCTGAAGTTTTTCAGCAGGTTGAAGTTTGCACTACAAACTGAAGAACTTCAGACTAATTTGTCTTAAGTATGCACTATGAACTGAAATTTTTCCAATTGCCTTTGCAAGTCAGGTCAATTTCAGGCAAAAATATTTGAAGTTTTGCTTTGATAAGGTCACACTTCAGGCAAAAAATTCTGAAGTTCAAACTTCAAATATAATTATTTACTACTTCAGACCCGTATGTCTGAAGTTATCCGAAAAGCGGATAGACTTGCAATTATTTGTGCAAAGCGAATATAAATGCAATAGTTACCCCAAAACTAGGTATAGATGCAAATGCCTCCTCATATTGCAACAAAGCTTCTCCTGTTTTCCTTTTTTCTTTTTTAAAACCAGGAGGATTCACTCTAGGATTGTCTCATTGTTC
Organism: Nicotiana knightiana; assembly: GCA_005239525.1. NCBI lineage: Eukaryota > Viridiplantae > Streptophyta > Magnoliopsida > Solanales > Solanaceae > Nicotiana > Nicotiana knightiana. The sequence goes on from ML413686.1 coordinate 4,613, forward strand.
TTCCTTCTGAAACAGATCCCTCACAAAAACAAAGTTGACCCAACATTAGAGGAATCATTTGCAGTTAGTTTGTGTCGATTGTCTTTCTTTTGATTCTTTTGTAGGTATAATTATATTCTAAGAAGTCCATGGGTTAAAGTGCTTAAAAAAAAACTCGAAGTGTGATACATTGAATAGGACTCAACCTTCATATTTATATTTATATGAAAAGTTTTTCTCTGCTTTGAGTAATCTAAAACTAATTATATAAGAATTAAAATTTAACCAGGTTTACTTTAATTATTTACGAACTAATTTAGCAGCAAAAAAGACAAACATTTGATACAAGATAACAAAGATATGTATAATACAACATTGAAAATAACCATATTACAAGAGTACAAGAAAGAGCAAAAAATTCAAAAGTATGCTTGATGCAACTACAAACATTTGCATCAAAGACAAAAGGTGTCTTATTGTTCCTTTGATATCACAATAAAAATGCAAATTTCAAACTATACTAAATACACACAATAAGTTTCAACAAGTTTGTATTTCCAACATCTTTGGACTAGAGTTCGTGGCTTACTTAACCAATCACCGTTCTGTCGAACTTTAGCTATTAGTCTGGCCAGTGTATTTCGAATATCAGATGATTAAATAAAAAAAGATTAAAAATAAATCAACCATCAGTGTAAAGGAGAGGGGGCGGGCTGCTTTCAGCAAAACAGTAAGCACGCCGCAGCCTATCACGTATATATGAACGCACGAACTCTAAATCCTGTAATTTCAAACTTTCTTTTATTAGAAATTAATAGAGGTTGAATATGTTTGCCCAAAATGCCAGTTGGAAGGGATAGCATTTAAGAATGTTTTAGTGACACCGTCGGTAGTTGTGACCTTAAAAGACAAGGGTTGGCCATTGAGATATGCATTGGATTGCCAATTGGCCCCCCAATTTCTAGACATTGTCATCCAGTTTGCTTTTGAGCCTTTAATTTGAACAGATTGTACAGATCCAGCCCCTCCTACATTACTTATCATTAATAGCTCAAAATAGTTCCTTCCATTTATTGTGAATCTAACTCCACCTTTTTTCACGCAAGGAATCCTGTGAAAAAACACCCAAATTTTCAAGTCAAGTTGCAAAATATTATGTCCAAGACCATATATGTATTAATAGACAACAATTTGAATTCTTACATTTATCAAAAATAACTTCTCTACCTTCACAAGATAGGGGTAAGGTCTACCTCCCCAGACTCATTTGCGAGATTATTGTAATTTGAGCAGACTTAGGGGTATGAAATGGTCAGGATGAACTAAATTTAGTGAGCGTTTGGACTTAAGAATTATAAAATTCCGAAAAAATATGGGGAAAAAAATTCAAGTGAAAATGGTATCTGAAAATTAGAGTTGTATTTGGATATGAATATAGTTTTGGGTTCTTTTTAGAATTTTTGTGAGTGATCTAAAATGAAAATTTTGAAAAATAAGTTTTTGAAGTTTATAAAATTTACGAAAAATTCTGAAATTTATCTTCAAGTGAAAATTAAAAATTTTATAGTCAAACGTCGGAATTTATGGCCAAACGGGCCCTTAGACATGTTAAATTGGCTGAATCAATAAACAAACGATCATAATCTACCCAAAACTTATTGCTTCAAGATAGGCATATTAATTTGACTAAACAATATAGGTCATAATTCAATTTATCCAACTTAAATCATTTATCTTTTTATTTTTTTTATTTTTATAATTTTATAATTTTTGTAACTACCAAATCAAGCTAATAAAAGTACTTTTCATTTATTATCATGACTATATCTAACCAACCAAACCTAAAAACAACTATATTTATATGTTTTAATAAGTTTCTTTATTGGTCGATTTAGGTTACGTAATAATAACAATTACACATCAATCCCAAACAATTGGTCTCCAAATTGATCCAACCTATTAATGAATATATATGCATAACTCTGGTCCATCCAAACGTGAACGAACTAGAGAAATTATATTTTTCCATGTACAGTCAAACCTTTCTATAACAGTCCCGATCTGAATATTTTTGAATGTTATAGCAAATGATGTTTATAGAGAATATATATTATAACATAACATAAAAATTAATTCCAGCTTAACTTTTACAAAAAAGTATTGTTATATAAGAATGTTGTTATAGAGATGTCTGACTGTACTAAATTTGACACCGTTAAATTAAAATGAGAGAAGAAAAGTACCTTTGGTATAGGACAGGAACAATGCCACCTCTGTAAATGCCAATGTTTTCCCAAGCAGGTTGAGCCATGTCAAAATGTGGTCGAGGAGGATTGCACCATCCACCATTGTTGCTAGGAAGTGCATAATTTGGTGGACAAAAATTTGTGGCTGTAATTGTAACGTATGTTCCTTTTCTGCACCATTTAGGATCTTGATTGTAATCACACATAATCTTGTAACATTGACCACAGGATCCTCCATCGTTGAACAATGCAGTACTCAATGCAGCAGTGTTTGTACCATACCCTGTTGAATACAAATTTCCATATCCACAAGCACCCCCTGTCCCACCCAACCAAACAAAACATGATCAGTCCTCTCTGTAACAGTCATCCTCTATATAACAATACTTACTGTAGTGATTAATTTTTCATGTTATGTTATAATATATGTTCTTTATAAAAGTATTTTTTTAATAGAACAAACGAGGTTGTTATAATGAAGGAGAACTTTGGTGTAACTAGTAAAATTGTTGCAATGTGACCAGGAGGTTAGGGGTTCAAGCCGTGAAAATAGCATCTTGCAAAAATGCAGGGTAATGCTGCGTACAACAAATCTTGTGGTCCGGCCTTTTTTCGGACCCCGTACATAACGGGAACTTAATGCATCAGGCTGCCCTTTTAACAAAGGTGGTTGTTATAAAGAAGATTGACAGCATATTATTTCTTAATTATCAAGATTAGCTCATTTATACTTTTCCCTCATTTCATTTTATATGGCAATATTCGACAAGATTCTTACCCCATACCAAAAGTATTGTTTTGAATTTTCAATTTTAAATATATTATGATATTTCTATGATTATAGAAGCATGTCATTAAGGATAAAATAAAAATTTAGAGTTAAAGAGTTTTTAAATCTAAAAATACGTTATTATTTTTAACAGGCTGAAAATGAATGAGTGTCGTATAAAAGGAAACAAACTACAGTCAGATCTCTCTATAACAACACTTTGTTATAAAAGTCATATTTTTTCCAGAACCAATTTTCATATAACAACACTTTGCTATAACATCCAAAAACATTCGGAACAAACGAGGCTGTTATAGAGAGGTTTCGACTATATATTTCTTCCTACATAAAATTTTGTGCTTACCCATTGTGCCAGAAGCATCAGCTCCACCATAAAAAGTGGCATGAGCACTCTGCCATCCAGAAGCAGAGAAACCATTTGCATTGAAGAAAAGGTTGCAAAATCCAAATATGAAACCAAATGCTAAAATGCCAATATTGGCCATTTTCTTTTGTTAAAGCAAAGCAGAAGAAGAAATATTGAGATTTTTGTGGAGACAGAAAGATTGAGGAATTGGAGTTGAGATCACTTGTGTACAAATAATGGCTTAGCCATGAAAAGTAACTGCAACTTATATAGGGGATTGGCTATTTAATACAACTACCTCACATGTGATCACTACGATTGGGTTTGGAAGAAAAAAAAGGACACCATTTATTTAATATTGTAACGGATAATTACACTTTTAATCCCTCAATAACTCATATTTTCCCATTTTGATCCTTGTGGTATTTCACTAAGCTTTTTTTAATATTATATTAACAAAAATATATGTTTTTGGACCCTTTACACGGAAGAAAATGTTATTAAGATTATATCTAGTACTACTGTCATATCTTTCTATAACAGCATCGTTTGTTTAGAATATTTTTAGTTGTTATAGAAAACATATATTATAACATAACATAAGAATTGGTTCCGAAAAAGCTTGGGTTTTATAGTGAAGTGTTGTTATATAGGGATATTGTTATAGAGAGGTCTGACTGTATATTACTTTCAAACATGGAGTAGCGGTATTAACTTATTATAATACTTGGTAATTAAATGATTTGATCGTTAATAATTCATTAAATATGTAAAGATTCACATCCAGACGAATTAAAATTCAAAATTTTAATTAATTGGATGTTAAATATGCTTTGCAAAATATTATAAGAATCAAAATTAACATTCATTGATGTATTAGGGACTTATAATGAAATTTCCCATATTGTAATTTCTCTGTAGAAATCTGAAAAATGTCTGGACCTTATTCAACTATTCCCATGTTCAGTATATCAAACCTATGTTCTGAACCACATGGTTTTCCCAACAGAGAATCAGTATGGATCAAAATCTCATCTCAATTTTATTCAATTTCTCATATTTTCGAAAGAAGAATTAACTTAAATAACAATTCAGTTAATTATTTAAATTAAAAATAACCGACGAATATAATATATATATATATATAATTTATGTATAATATGTATATAATCATATATAATTAGTGTATAATTTATGTATAATGGCTAATGATAAAGTATGAATCCGGCCGGTTACGTGTGTAAAGATTTTTTTCCAAATGTGTTTTTCTTGTTTGTTTATGCGACAAATAATTAAGTTATTAAATGTTCTTCATAGGATATATAATAATATTTCACGTCAATTTTATCTGATGCAACCTCACATGGCCTTGCTTTGACATTACATGCATCTGTCCCATCATTCTCATGTGTAATGCACATGTTTGTGTTTTAAAACCTTTTTTTATTTACCATTTCACTTGTCTTTTTGGTCCAATTAAATACTAATGATTCTGCATTATGCTTTGTACCTAGGCTGCTAATTCCTTTTTATTTTAAAATATTACCTATATTTTATAACTTAACGACAATTATACTAAGATCTATCTTGATAACATTTCCTGCAAATCTACCCCATCTAGGCTAGTATGATCGGTGTAAATCCATCTTTGAGATATAATATAAAGAGGGGCTCTCATTTTTTTCCTTTTTTTTAATATTTTTTACGCTAACTAATATGATTTGGTGTAAATATAAGTCATTTATGAGCTTTGCTTTAAGTGTTTCTCGAGAAATTTTAGTGTGCATAACAGAATATTAATGAATAGTTTTGGTTGTCATTTTAGAAATAGCGCTCTGACTAGAAAATCATTTAAAACCTAATCGAAAAACCAGCGCTTATGCGAACCTCACGATTCAAGAAAAGATTAAAATCCACCTGGATTAAGTTGTTGGCACAATTCTTTGTACCACAAATGTGAAAGCATTTCCAATTATCTCCATTTAGTATATCCAAAAGAAACCAAAAAGACAAACAGTTAACGTAATTAGATTAAATTTGATTCTTTGGTCATAAGGTTGGTTGATCATAAGTCTTTCTTCATTTACACCAAAAATTATGCCTTTAATTACGGCGTGTATCCAGAAAAAGTAGAAACATGTCTTTATTTTTGGTCTTTAGAATTTAGTTATAGAAAAATACTATTTTCTGGTAGAAAATATGTATTTAATGTGTTCCAATGTTTGACAATTCTTGAAACTACCCATGTGATCGTTGTCTCCACCGTCAAGTAAACATATAGCTGATAGAAGAGTCTACCTTATGCCTTTTTTCAATACCAGCCATATGTTTATTTTTCTTCTTTTTTTGAGACGAAAATACCCACCATATGCTTTGTTTTCTTTTTCTTTTTCTTTTTCTTTTTCTTTTTCTAAGAGAAAAATAGGCACAATATGGTTTCTGAAAACAAATTGTCAAACGGGACAGTCAGTACGTCGACACGTAGATTAGAGGCATTGGCTGTAGAAAATCACAGCTAACGACTTATTATATAGTTAATATATTACATCAAATCTACCTATTAAGAAAGATATTTAGAACCTTAATCATAATAATATTTATCAAAAGTATTTGTTACCTCTCTTTGAATGTCTCACTCAATTAAGATTTTACTAATAAAAGTTTTAAGGGCAAATATAGGGAAAAGAAAGTGAATAATAACTTTTTTATTTTCCTAAAACGTTAAGTATTCCAAATAAATTTATTTTATCAATATATATTTGAGATCGAATAGATTATTATCTAATCCAATCAAGTAAGACACTGTTGAATGCTAATCATTTTTGGACATTTTAACAAGTGAAATGTTTGGCTGGTTCAAGACTTGAGGTTGATTAATATATCCAGTATCCAAATAATATAGTAATATGCAAATAGCTTACAAAAATCTTGAAAAATCAAACTTGCAGCTCTTATCGAAGAATGTCAACCAAGGGCGGATGTAATGTGGTAGATGCGGGTTCAATTGAACCCATAACTTTCGACGCGGAGTAGAAATTTATGTGTACATTACAAAAATAATGGATATGAACCCATAACATTAAAAATATAATGAACTCAATGTTAAAATCTTAAAAATTGAACCCGTTAAGTTTAAATCCTGGATCCGCCTCTGATCGTCAACGGGTCAATTATGCACAAAAGAGACAAAAATAAAAGGAAAAAGAAAAGCACCGCAATTGTTGCCAGGAATTAGAAAAGCTGTAGAAGTTATAACTATTGACTGGTCGGTTTATCATTTTCCAACTCTAAACATTATTCTTTCCTTGAGAAACTGGCAAAAATCTTTAAAGCTTTCAGATTTCCATCCCACTTGTACGGTATTTTCCATATCTAATACTTTTTTTCCTTCTTGTTTTAGATTACCACAGTTACATCATCCAATAATGTTCGAACACTTACGTTTGGTCCAATATTTGTTAGGTTAAATAATAGATTATATCACTTTGATTTAATATCGACAGTGCAATCTAGTCAAAAGCTTTATATTAAACTGTAAGGATAGCTTGAGTCTTCATAAGATAGATAACCGAGAGAGGAAGGGGAAAGCTGAAGAAATTAGCATAGGCGGGAAAGTTGAAATTCTGTTAAAAAAAATAGAATTAAATGAAATTATTTCGACCCGACCCGTGTATGTCTAAACCCGCACCACTCCATTGCCATCCCTACTTACAACCCACTTCGGCTCAGATTGAAGATTCCACTCCGTCCTAGGATGGCTCAAATAAGAGGTATACCTCCCGCATCTATTTTACACCATCTACTAACATTGGTTCATCTGAATCTTTAAGGAAGAGATCAACGATCCACGCTCTATTACCACGCGAGAACTCGTAGGAGGTGAGAAAGCCCCTTACTCCTCCCAGTGTGTCATGTTGCACTTGTTGTTACGAACCATATAGCAATCTATAATCATTCAACGTTAATGTAAAAGCAGAAGACTTTCAATAGCTAATGAAGTATAAACGCAGCAGAGTAGTTTGAGTATTCTGCAAAATTAAAAACAGAGTCAAATTTACGCACTGAGGTCAACACTGAACATGTCAAAACATAGACAAATTAAAGAATGTGCTGCTCACTAAGGAAATTACACTTGATCAAGCACCTAATCTACCAGAAAGAAAGTAGTAAGAAGATGTCAAAGAAAAAAAAAACTCACCACATACGGGCGGTCAGGAAATCTATAATTAGTCTACTCTGATTACAGATCAATAACCTACTGTTAACACGGGTAACAACTAAAAAAAAAAAACATAGAACATGGAGCAGGCACTCATAGCGCATAATCTCTGTATTCTTCCAAGTTTGGTCTTTAAGCACCACCTCCATGGATCGGCCCAGTAGTTCTGAAACCACGTCCTCTCCCACGAGTTCCCCGGCCACGTCCACGGCCTACAACAAATAAGAACCTTGGTTACAGAAGGCAAGTATTGAAAGATCATTCAGATAACTAGCAGTTATTCTTCCAGTCCAAGTCTACTATTCGGAGATGCATCTTCTCAACCATGAAACAGAAAGGACACAGAGGCATTGCATAAACCTCATTCCAGCATGGATTTTCAAGAAACTTGTAATGCTTCTGAACAAAACTGTTCACAGCACGAATATTAAATTTTGATTCCACGTCTACCATGGAATATTAAATGTTGAAAGAGCAAGGTAAGGAGTTGATCATCAGCGCTGAATTAAACATGCAGAATAATCCCCAGAACATAAACTATGGAAAGGCAGCAAAGCTCTACCTCGGCCCTGGATGGGTGCTTCTTGATTGTAGAAGCCAGCATCTTGCTGGGTATCCTGAGGGCCGTTGTACCCTCCTCTTCCACGGCCACGGAAGCTACGACCTCTGCCTCGACCTCTACCCCTGCCATAGCTCCGATTGCGATCATACCCACCATCATCGTATTCAGCCGACATAAAGCCATTTCCTGGATATGATAGCAGCCAGAATGTCATGAACAGTAATCACGTTTACTCGCATTCTTAAAATCAGCCAATTGCACTATGATTTAGAGCAACCCTCTACTCTTTCATAACTCCTGAAATATAGGGGCATTTAAGTATATGGCCAAAACAAGAGAGTATTCCTTGTTATTGTTTTTTTGATAATGGTAGAAGAGAGTATTCCTTGTATATGTCATGAAAATCTCAGTGACTTTATGCATAAAAATAAGAATTCAAAACATTTCCACACATGACAAAATCTTAAGTCGGCATTTAACACCACCATCTCAAACGAGCCTACATTTCATTGAAGCGATCAAAATGAATTATTCCAACTTATAAATTATAATTTTAGCGTACAACTTCACTCAATGGAAATCTACCTCTTAGCAAAAAAGCGCACACACACTTCTATACATGTATGTATATATGTTAGCTATTGCTGTGAAAACGATGCTCAAGGTTGACAATTGCCTTTTCTATCGGACCTTAGTATTCATCTTTTACTTTATTCTTTATTTCTATAAGATCTTAGCATTTGTAATTATGAAGAACATTATTTCAGAAGAATAAATAGAATTGGCATATCTCATATTGCTTTGATGATATATATTATTTTTAATCAGCATAGTACGTGGTAGCAGCGTAACCTCGACTAAGGCAGACCGGAAGAATTCACCTAGTGTCGACCCCGCTGGGAATTGAACCTTGGCCTCCAAAGGTTGTCAAACCAACTTTTCAACCACTAAGCCACCCCCTAGGGAAGTGATAATAAAAACTTATAGTATCGTTTCACCAACAAAGTAAGATGTATGCATCTTTAAATTCTTCTTGAGAAGGGTGTGTTTAAATTATATCTTTACATTCTTCAACCTATACTATTCAAGAAGTTTGTGCAACACATCATTAAATACATAGCATAACCTGACAAAACAACATCTGCAAGAGCAAAAAGACTAGCTATAGCATTTAGATTTAGTGATGATCTGAATATTTTCCGGTAATATTTTCTTCCGTCCTTTCCTCTAGTTAAACTTTATTGACTTGGTTCCTCATTCTTTGGCTGAAAGATTTTCTTAAATGTGATCTATCTCCCCAGAAATGAATCCCTTAACCAGGACACGTGCGCATAATTCCTCCTACCCCAGCAATGAATCCTTTTACCAGGATGTGTATGCATAGTTCCTCTATGTCTGCTTTTATGTAAAGGAAGAGAACAGCTTAGATTTAAAGGTGATGTCTGCCTTTTTACAAAAACAAAATTTTGAGAAAGGTAACAGTTAAAAGTTATTTTTATTCCATCTAAATATTTAACAAATAGTCTTACATAACAAATCTTTTAGTCTTACATGAACTGTGGAGCCCTTATAAAAAGAATATAAAAAAAAGCTACACAAGAATGTGTACCTGAGAAACCTCTAGACCTTCCCCTTCCTCTACCACCGCGGCCTCTTCTTCCACCACTAGGTGATCCTTCTAAATATTCAGATATTAGCAAATATACCATTCTGTTTTACATATTACCAGTATTTGCATCCTTCTAAAAAATACAACAAACCTCCATCGTAGTCAAAATCTGTCAACACTTTCACCTGGTCTGCTGGCAATGGTGGTTGGTATCTGCAGGCAAGAGCAAACCATGAGACCACAAGCTTCGCAAACCAATTTGCATGCAACAACTCATAATACTTGCATGATGACCACATATTTTATAAGACTTGCACATTGAGCACCATTTGAGTGATTGCAGTGTACACAAGTGTAGACCTCTTCAAGATTGGAACGCTAAATACTGACTCTCTTTCTTAACTAATTTTTCAACCACGTATAGCTCTCCCACTACTAGTAATATAATAGTAAATCAATTTTTTTATAAAGTAAACAGTTTGGGGCAAAACACACCCGTATATTAAGTAGTACACCAAGAAGGCCAAAAAACTGCAAAAAGACATAGTTTTCTATGAAAGACACCCAATCTTCTATAAAACATGGGACTTCATAGGTGCTCAAAATAATAAATTAAATTAACATATTAAACCCCATATCGAGTACAGGACGAAGGAAGTACTTCAGAATAGGAAGATCTACTACCGCATGCATTCCAGAGTAAGATAGAAAATATTACGTAAAAGACTCAAAAAATGAATGAATATTAAATCTGATGTGCTATAGTTGCTGAGGACAAAATTTCCAGTATAAAAAAGACCAAAAAATCTCACCCCACTGAAGTCATATCCAGCTCCTTTTTTGAGAGAGTAATTGTGATCATTGAGACATGCCTGGTGGTTTCGAGACTGCAGCCAATAAAAAGGTTACTTATAGAAATAGAGCAATAGATCGGGCACCACAACTTTAATTTTTTTAAAAAATAAAAATCACAATCTAATTCTCAAAGCTTTAATTATGTACTTACGGTAGGAGGCCTTCTTCAAGGGGTTCCCATGTATCAGTAATGTCAGTGGATGTAATAGACGTTATTTGGTGAAGACCAACAATCCTCCTCTGCACAAGGCCATGTCAATATCCAAAATTCATCAGAAACCGAACACATAGAACAACAGAAACTATAAAGGAGAAGTATTCACTTTTTACCTTAATCAATTCCACAATTGCCACTGTCTTGTTGATTGCCCTTCCCATTGCCTTGAACACAATCTCATCTGATCCTTTTTCCTACAAATGTTGCATAAATCACAAGGACAACAAGTTCTGAAGAGCAACACCATACAGGACAATAATAATTATAGAATGGTAAAAAATATGCATTGCACATTATAGGTGTAAGCAAGGTCTGAATAACTAGGTTTTAAAACTTTTTTTCAAGTATTGACATTAAAATCTCCAATGCCCCATCATGCAAAAAGATCAACGGAGGAGGGGGGTTCCATAAAAAGAACAAGAAATGGTAGTTTCCACCGAATTAAGCACGAAATTATTTGCTGATGATTACTCTTCCTTTTAGCTAATTCTAGACAAATTGATAATATTGAGCGCATACAACTCAGGAGTGCTTTGATAATAATAAGACATGACTTATCTCTAACTAAATATATAAAAGCTAATACACCAACCAGAAAAATAAGTGTTATTAACGGCAATATGAGCAATGCTAATGCAACAAATTAACACCCTCTTCCACCCTTTAACCCAAAAAAGTGAAGGTGAACTCAAACCAAAGAAAGAAGTTAGATTACAAACAGTTCCACTGCCTATATCCAGGCACAAACGAACTTAAGCAACTTCAAAAGCATAAAACGAACAAACATTTTTAAATATTACATATTTCCATTTAAGGTGTTCTCAACATGACCAACTCCCAATCACATTTTCTATACAAATTTCATAATTTTAACAATACAAAATCCCATAAACTATGCAAATTTGAATCTTTGATGAGATGCTTTCAATCAACCAAAATTTTATTCCATCATTACTTCAATACTTCCTTCTACCATTACTAATCAATTATATAAGCCAAATTTAATGTAGCATCATATATAACGGGATGGAGGCAGTTGAATAGATAAACAGGCACATAACCAAAATTTACACAAAAGCAAACACATCAACCAGGAAAATAAGTGTTACAAACGGCAATACAAGCGAAGCTAGTGCAACAAAATTACACTGTCTTCTCAATGCAAGCTAATGCAACAAAAGCATAATAACGAAACAAACACTTCTAAGAATAACACATTAGCATCTTAGGACATCTCAAAACGATTGGCACCAATCCATTTCAATGCAAATTTAATAATTTTCATAGATTAAAATCCATTAAACAACATTTTCCATCATGACTTTAAAATTTCCTTCTACTGTCACTAATAATAAGGTACACACGTCAATATTTACAGTATCTAAGCAATTATTTAGACGGGATTGAGACAATAAAATCGGTAAACAAACAGAAAACAACAACAAAATTAAATAAAAAAAGATTTTGATAAGAAAAATCACCTGAAGCAAGGTCATAGCATAGGTGATATAGCTGCGCATGCGACCCTGACTAGTAATCCGAATCTCATTCTCATCAATGGGTGTTTCTGCCCTTGGCTTCTCCACTTTTTGGTACCGATCCATCTATTATTCACAAATCGTAAATAAATATATTTTAAAAAAACAGACAAATTGTCAAAACTATAACGAGGAAGAAGAAATTAAGCTTACAGAGGAAAAAAATTAGGGTTAAATCGATTAGATCTGGGAATAAAAAGGATATAATTAGCAAAATAATACCTTTGGTAAGAATAAGGATAAGATAATACTCCTATTATTGTTCTTCTCCACGAAAAGAAGAGCCCTCTTCTCCGGCTTCGTTTCTTCGTTTACGCCCTAACCGCTTCATTCTTATTTTCTTATCTTTTATAGTGCCGGCTTTCTTCTCTGCCCTAATTACCGGTCCAACCGGTTTTCTGTTCAAGCTTATCCACGTATCCTCAGCTTTTCAATTTATCATCAAAAAAATACGTGGCATTCTGTGATTGTGCACAAACTTTAAAATAAGGGTTAGACATTTATATAATTATAAATAATATATTTTTTGTGTCACCTAAAATGATGATGTGTCATATAAATTAAGACAAAAAGATATTTGTAAAATTGGATTTATTCAATATCTCAATTTTTACATAATAATTGAGTGATATACATGCACATAATGTGCCAAAAACTTGTATTCACTTGATAGTTAAGTCACTACAATTTTAGCTAATTAAATATAGGTGGGACATTTTTGAAAACGAAAGCTTATTGAGCTTAGTTTGTTTAGATACACTTCACTTATATAATAATTTCATGCCTTTTACTAATGTTGATAACGTAAGAAAAGGTTTTGGTTCGTATAAGTCATAGTCATTAATTAATATGTTGTACAAAAGCATGCAGACTTGATCAATTAGCGAAACACGTTTTAACGTTCATTATTGCCAATTTGTCATAATAATTTGTACAAAAGGAGACACAAAAATTGTCTTTCTTAGGCATCATTCAGGTGATAAGGACACATGCAAAATATGGACTTATAAGATCAATGATTCACAACAACAAAAAAACGTAAGGGGCATTACGAGAGCGGTTGAAAATCGAACCGAAATCGTTAATCGAATTGAACCGATGGATTTATTGGCTTATTGATATCGGACTATCGGGGTAATAGACGATGAACGGTTTGAGATTTTATAATTAATGGCTTAATGGTTTGGGGTAGATTACTCAATCTTTTTATCGGATAAACTGTTAACCCGTTAAGATTTTTTATATTTATACTTTCCTATGATTCTTGAAGTAGCAAGAACTTCTCAGACTCGATGTCCATTCCAATATATAATTTTTTCACCCGAATTTTCAATTTTATCCAGCTCAGTGGTCTGTTAGGATGTGTACAGGAAGTCAATTAACAAAACCACCCATAAAGAATACATTTCAATAATATACCAAAAAAATAATCATTTGGTTTAGTCGATAAACCGTCTGATAATCGTTAATTCTATACTAATCCGCCTGTCATCTTATTAGATGGCTAACGGATTACTATACTTATAATCGGATAATCGATAAGTCGAATTGTTAAGCGTAATTATCCGCCCGATAAGCACTCGTCCAACAGTGTACAAATTTTTTACATTATCTATATAATTTAAACTATACTTGGATATTAGTTGTTATTTTTACGAGTTTATCAATTAATGTTTATGATAAAAATTTACTTGTAGTAATTTCTTTATAAGTTATCTCATTATCTAAAAAAATTCTGCACCATAAATGTTTAGAATTAAATTCTTCTTGTTGCCTAATCATTTTCGTGGTCAGCAAAGTCAGTCCTTATTGGGCGTAACTCTTCTTGTTCCTTATATAGCAGTAGTAAATCTTTTTTCAGTCTACGGTTTAACAATCAACAAGACAATCAATAAACTTGTTTTCAGTAAAAAGGATTATGGATATTAGTAAGCTACATCAATATGTTGTATCATTCATTATAAATTTACAATCTTAAATTCGGAAGACTAGAAACTGTATGGGTCGAAATCTTATCAAAAGGAAATTCATATAAAAAGGAACGACAAAGGGTCGAGTAAGCTAAAGTTGTATTTATGAGGCACTATGGCGGTGAGTACCTCAGTCGTGGCCGAGGTATACACTCAGAAGACCTGCACGGCGAAGCAGACGTTGCGGCGCTTCAGATGGTCAATCTAAAGTACGGTCAAAAAGCTTAGGCATCCTGGTTAAGGACCGTTGGGTAAATGAGAATACCTTGTATAAATACTAGGTGAGAGAATGAAAGGGAGGGGACTGTAAAAAATGTCAGACTCATCCCGCTCACACTAGGAAAAAACATGAGAGCCTACTTTATAAAGAAGAGAGGGCTCAGAACCCCGTTGTTCACTTATAATCATCATTATTGAATAAATGAAGATAAGCCTCGTCAATGGATCGGTGAACATTTTTTCTTCCTTTACTTTACTTTACTTTACTTTTCGCTATAAAGTAATGTTGTCAAGAATGTCATCTATGGTAAATTGCAGGCCTCAATCGGGGCCTTAGTTGATTCTTAAGCCTAACCATATTTAGCTTTTCTTGCTTATCATTTTCTGATCTATAGTTAATTATACTTGGCTAGAATTTATCCTTCTTCTCATCATTTAAATTAGTTCGGTAAAAGGCTTAAAAAATTTTTGGTCAAACAGAAACGAAATTAAGGAAAAAGTTGTCCATCATGTTTGAATGAACCAAAAACCAAATAAATTTGTAGTTGCCTTTGATTTGAACCTTGAAGTGCAGTTAAAAAAGATACCTATGATACTACCTAGTGACCAATAATACGTTAGCTATTTTTCTTCAAATTTAACCATGAGTATCCAGGACAATAGATAGTACATGCGACTATGTTCCCCAAAAATATAAAGACATTTTTTGTATTACTCCAACAACAAATCTTCCAATCAACCCCTACGTGCCGTATAGAGTCACAAAATTATAAAAAATTAAATTTGTTATTAAGTACGCACTACAAGTGGTAATTTAGTTGAATAAATAATATTGAGCAAATTCCAAGTAGACTATCATTTATATATTTTGGTTTATCTGTTGAGAAAGCGAAAATGGACCATCTTCATATATTATATGAGTAGTGTCACATCTGTCCAATACTGGGCACAATTACACACATAACTTAATTAGGTTTTGACACGGTGTGACAGCACACTCACATAATTGGTTGAAAAAAACTCAAGTTATAAATATTTGCATTAGGTAGCCAATATATATATACACACACATTGTGAGCACCTAATTTTTCTCCACATAAGAAGTTACTCTCAAAATATTCAAAAAAATAATTTTAGTGACTTTTGTAGAATTTTAGGAATTTTTATTTTTTTGGCATTCATTTGCACTTTTAGCATGTTTTAGTAGCATTTCAAATCTCGGAAATGATCAAAAAATATTTTTCTCTTTTTGCTTTTTACATTCTTAGATTTTTACTTGCATTATTAACATTTATTTTGCATTATTAAAATACAAAAATACATTTGTTTGTTTTGCCTTGTTTAGCATTTTAGTTTAAATTAATAAGTTAATTAGTTAAATAATTGATCAATTAGGAAATAGGTAATTTGGTTAATGTTGCAAAGTTAGTTTTAATTAGAAGTAAATTGGTTAATATAGGAAATATTAAAACAAGAAAAAGAAAGATTGTTTGTTGGGTTTTTATATTGAACTTGGGCCAAGGAAGCTCCCAATAACCCAATTCTTCACGAAATCGCCCGGCCCAACTCTTTGAACTCGCATGACCAAATGAAAGAAAATGGCTCTGAACGCGCACGTTAAGCAAGGTTAGCTAACGTACGCATACAGCCATGGCTTGACAGAAATCTCAAGGTATTACACCGCCTACAATATCGGAGACGGAAGAAGGAAGTAGACTGGTAACACCGGAATCAGGAGTACCTCAAGAATTAGGACAAATTCAATTGGTTCAATGGATGACAGGAATGGGGAGTGCCCCTACAATGATGCAAACTTCAAAATGTAATGAAATGGAAGTCCCCAAGCAAGTGGAAGTAGATGCAAACACAACGGCAAGGAAATTGACATTCTCAACGCAGAAAGGAAACCCTAGTCAACCAGTGCCAACTATGGCTATTGTAGTGCAGGGGAATCGATCTCAGCAACAAGGGCTTAAATTGGAGTACTATCCGTCGATAATGAAGGAAGGGACAAAAGTTGTTCGATTGAATCAAAAGGAAGTGGATGAGCAAACTCGAAAATGAAGGGCATCTCTAGTTGGGTATATTCTGAGTGGTTCACCCTAATTCGAAGAAATGTTTAAGCTCATGTATGGTGTGTGGAATTCAGTCAATAATCCGCAGGTATACCTACACGATGAGGGTTATTTCATCTTTCGATTTGATTCAGAGGAGGATAGGAATAGATTATCCAACTAGGGCCCTATACGTTTCAAAATAGACCTATGATCTTAAAACAATGGGAGCCTGATTTCTAGTTGAGCAAGGAAATGGCTAGGAATGTTCCTATTTGGGTAATATTCCTAGGTTTACCAATTCAGTAATGGACAAAGGAGAATTTAGGTTGAATTGCAAGTTATCTAGGGAAACCTATCTGTTCAGATAAGCTAACAGATCAGTGTGATAGAATTTCCTATGCACGTATACTTGTAGAAATGGATATTTCACAGAAGTTGCCTGATACGATGTTGATTGAAGTGGCACGAGGAAAATGCAGGGAACAAAAGCTGGAATATGAATGGAAACCAGCATATTGTGAGGAGTGCCTTTAAATAGGGCAACATACAGAGGAATGCACAAAGATACAGTAAGCCCAAAGGCAGGCTGACACTCAAGAAAACCAAATGCCACCCAAAACAACAACAAGGGAAAGCAAAGAGACAACAGAAAAAGAAACAATCAACACCCCAATGGAGAGTGAAGGTTGTGACTGAACAATCCCAGAAAAAACAAGAAGATATACCTGAACAATTCTCTAATCATGAGGAAATCACATCAGCATAACCTCCACAACAAAAGGATAGAGGAAAGCAAGTGATGAAGACTCAAGGACAGGTACAACAGAAAGGAGCATTATCAGATACAAACTTAGACAACTTGTTGAGCAGAAATAGATACAACCCTTTGATAATTCAAGATGATACCATCACTGACAAGGTGACTGAGGGGGCTATCCTCAATGAGGAAAATCCACCATGATAATAAGCTCGTGGAATATAAAAGGGTTGAACAAGCCCTTTAAGCAGAAAGAACTTAAGACATTTCTGCTGAAAAACAACATTACTCTACTAGGCTGCCTTGAGACAAAGATAAAGCGTAGGAGTATCACTAAAGTTCGAGCTAAATTTTGTAGAGATTGGAAGGGGTACTCTGATGAAGCTATTAATGAGAGGGGAGGAATCTGTCTATTGTGGAAAGAGCAAATGGTTCAGGTTAATGTAGTGATCAACTGGTGCATTGCAAGGTGAAAGATAAAAGTACACAATTTACATGTGACATAACATTTGTATATGAAAAGAATACTATAGCTGAAAGAAGGATCATATTGGATCAACTAAGACAAATACAAAATATTATGCAAGAGGATTGGTTGGTTATAGGTGACTTCAATATTGTGTTAGTTGTTGATGATTGAATCAATGGCAACCAATGCAACAAGCTGAATTGATAGACTTTCAAAAATGCATTGCTGACACTGGGTTGGGACAACTTAACATCGAGGGTTGCCAATGGTCTTGGTGTAATAAAAGGGATGCAGAGAACATGATTTATAGCAACATTGACTGGGCTTTTAGAAATGCCTCATGGTTGACACAATATAGTAGTCTTTAAGCTATTTTTGAAAAGCCTGGAGTATCAGACCACTCTCCTATTATCATTAACGCAGTAGTAGTCAAGTCCTATTGATGCGAGACTAAATTGCATAGTTTAACATGTGATATACCTTACATTTTATGCGCATTAATGATAAAATTACACTTGTTATGTGCTTAATGGAGTTTATTTCATGTGTAGGTGAA